>JARJLF010000570.1:0-168055 GCA_029378395.1 Mycena leptocephala
CGGGTGATAGTGTACTATATCATATCATTGTCATTGAGTTCAACTGAACCACGCACCCGAAGGTGGGGCCAGGATTGACTACAGAAACTAAACTAAACTACGGCTTTTATACATTTACAAGGCACTCAACGGGGATAAAAGGAAAAGGTAGGAACATTCTTCTGTGCTGCGGAATCAGCCGGAGTGACCCGCTGACAGCTAGCAACCAATCATATGAAGTGGATTTCACCACCCGTGGGTATAATGGTGTCTTCCCGGGGAAGAACCATGTGCATCTGATGCTTGCACCATATTGCGTGCTCGTTGCCAAGCCCTTCTGGGGAACCATCTCTGACTTCATAACAGAGTACAATCCTCCCGCTGACCTCTAGATGCCTGGCGGGAGCTTAACAAAGACCACTTCAGTAGCAAGCTTTCCTTCTGTCCAATACTTCAACATGAAATGGTCGGTGGGAGTGTTACAAATGGCTCCCGGAGAAGATCAATGATAGATCACAACTCCGGTAGTAACTTCCGGTGAACAATCACATTCATCTTTTCTAGTTGGCAGGTCACCGATTGGCTGGTACAAGCCTCCGGGAGTACACCTTCAGTTCCTTCATACTCCTGCTGAGTCTCTGGAAGTCAAATAGTGACTTTCAGAGTCAGCGGGGCACTTTCAGAGAGTCGCTGGGCGACTCTCCTACTAACAGTATTCAATCGTGACTTTCAGAAAGTTGCTGGGTGACTCTGTCATTCATGATATCAACACAGAGTACACCTTCATCGGATTTCAAGTCACCCGGAGTAGCACCGTAGTCAACGGGCCACTCCAAAGGGTAGTGTTCATTTCAAGTAGTCGCCGGGGAAGGAATCCCTGATGGCCACCATTCCTATCAATATATCAATCAAAGTGTCAGACGTCGCCCGGGGATCCTCAACGGTTGCTATATCCTTTTACGGGGATCTCCCGCTGACTCCGACACAATCTGCCACATCTCTTCTTTAGTCAGTAGTCGTCTCCCGCAGTTGAACTCAAGCATCCGTTAGAATGTAAGAGTCGCCTGCCGACTCCTACTAAGTGTGTCCGTATATCCTTCTGTTCTGCTATGGCACTCCGCGTCAGCGGCCAGCCCTTAAGACTTCAAAAGTTCCTCTTGTTCGCTTCTAGTACTCAATGAAACAGTGTTTAGCTGCTTCCCGGAGCTCAACGGTGGTTGTTTAATGGAGCAGAACATTGACCTGGTTAGGGCCATTGTTAAGTCATTATCTCTAGTGACCTGCTGACTTTTGACTGTCAACAGCGTAGCCTACCACTCCGAGGTGAGTGTATGCTCTGTTCCCAAGCCTCACATTGTCCCATAAGATAGTTCAAAATTGAATAAAAACTGTGGTTTTTACGCGTGCCCGGGAGCATGCCCTATCACCGGGAGGAGGGGGTGGAGGTGCAGCTCTCACAGCTGACCCTAATAGGCCGGTCCCTCTGTACGGATTAGTAGTGCCAACGATTGACCCAAAACTAAAGCTGAATGATTTACCAACTTGGGATGGAAATCATGATACGGCAATTAGTTACTTTTGGGACATTGCGCAGCGAGCCAACCTAGGAGGTGACATACCCCAAGCTTTAGGCTTCTGGCTAGGGATGCGTTTAGTGGAAGGATCTCCAATTCAGGTTTGGTACGCAGGCTTACCAGGGGCGCAGCAGACTATTATGTGGTCGCACTGGATTCTGTACCTCCAAACGATCAAGGAGATGCACCTCGGCTGTACTTGGCAGTGCAAAATGAACAGAATCTATGAATTGCAGCGGTTTAGACAAAAGGGACACGAGGGCGAATCACCTCAAGCTTACATGTCCCGGAGAGCGATGTTTACTAGGATGCTGGTAGTTTCAGATGACGGTGGACCGGCCGAAGTCTATCATATCATGGAGAAAGCACCAATCTCTTGGGGCCCAATTCTGATTCTTGAGAACATTCCTTCAACTCTCATTTTATACTCAAAGATGGTTGAACACGAACACGCTCTGGTGAATGCATGGCGAGGGGAAGAATCTAAGGGATGGTCACAAGAGATCTTGGCAGCTACGTTGAAATCGATGGGTTATACTCCAGAAAGACAGAGGTCAACTCCACGTCAAGTTCACTTGAGTTCTGTCCAAGAAGAAGGAGAAATACACACCAGTGCAGAAGAAGAGTTAACCTTCGGAGACTCCAACGATGAGCAAGTCCTGAAACAGGTCTATGCGACGTTGAAGGAAAGAAGAAAAAGCCCCCCTCCAGGTGGCTACAAGTACCCTTTCCCAAAGAACGACAACGTCGTTAAAAAACTGGGGAAATTACCACTGGGTCCCTGCAGGCTTTGCGGTAGCGAGAAACATTGGAACAGGGAATGCCCCAATTACGTCGTCTACAGCGAAGGAGTCAAACGAAATGCCAAGTTCGCGTCGACAGTGGAACCTACGGAAGAGGAA
Organism: Mycena leptocephala; assembly: GCA_029378395.1. Taxonomy (NCBI): domain Eukaryota; kingdom Fungi; phylum Basidiomycota; class Agaricomycetes; order Agaricales; family Mycenaceae; genus Mycena; species Mycena leptocephala. Next base: position 2,456 of record JARJLF010000570.1, read on the forward strand.
ACTATGTACCAAAGTGCATTTACGGTTTTACTGAACGAGGCCTTGAGTAGTTCATCGGTTGATTACAGCAGTCTCGGAGGAGCGTCATTTTTTGAGAAGGCATCCTTGAAGAGTACTATCTCAGGGTATAAGACCACCGAGCTGGCAGAAAGGGAGAGGAGGACTGAACAAGGAGCAGCCTCTAAAAGCGATACCTTTCCGTCGCAGAAAAACCTCAATCGCGAACCGTTTTCCATTAATGCTGGCCAGGACAATTCGATTCAGGACAACCGAAACCGAGAGATGCGCAATTCGAGTACAGCACATATAGTAGAGATCCCGGATGAGGAAGATGAAGCAAGTAAGATGAAACCGAAAGCTACATCTGGGATCCTCGAGAGCGCAGAGGACGATGAGAAAGGAGAGGAACAGCTGGAGGAAGTGGAGACAAGGAGATGGAACAGCCAAGGTCGAGCTAAACAAGTGTCGGGCAAGAACAGGATAGCTGAACTGTTCTGGCTCAATGATAGCAGGATGTTTGCAGATGCAGAAGGAATGGGAGAGGAGAGCGACGGAGAAAATGAAGGCGAAGACCTAGAAGCCGAGAAGGAAGCTTTCATATCGGAACGAAGAGCTGACCAGCCAGAAGCAGACGTTCCCCGAGCCAAACAAGATCCTGCAAAGGAGACACTGATCCGACTCTTCAAACGAAGGAAAACAAAGGCCGGACGCTTGGCTTTGGGAACGTCAGTACTCTCTATGAGAGGTTCAGTGGGTTCCGTAGACACCCCGATGATCGACTTAAGGTTGGATACATGTGCCAACATAACCCTCATTTCTCAAGACTACTACAACTCCATTCCGAATCGGGCTCCCATCAGAGCTGGTATCCCTATGAAGCTAGTTCAGTTAACACAGGAGGAATCAGGGATCCAAGGCTTCACCGTGGTCCCCATCTTTGTAATCTCAGAGGAAGGAGAAGTGTTGGAGACCGAAGCAGAGGCTTATGTGGTACCGGGAATGAGCATCCTCATATTACTAGGGGAGGACTATCAGCTCAACTATGAGCTCGCATTGACCAGGAACATTGAGACGGGAACGCACATTCATTTTCAGAATTGGGAGTACACAGTCAGAGCGCAGAGTGTCAAACGCACATCGGACTACGGGAGAATTTTGTTCAGTAATCACACCATAAGCAAACATGCTAAGGCGAAATTGCACCACAAGAAATTAGTACATCAACGGCGCAAGACAGAAAAGTTTGGGGAAGAGAAAAGAACGGTACAAGCGGCTCACGACTATCGAATAAGAGCCCATGAGTGCCGCTCAATCCTGGTAGAAGGACACTTTGAGGATGACAAAGAGTGGTTAGTCGAAAAGAGCCTCTTGGCGAATGCCAACGACTCGTTTTTCGCAGTCCCAAACACGCTAATATCTTCCATTAATCCCTGGGTACCAATTAGCAATCCAACCGACCAAACAAGGATGATAAGGAAAGGGGAGGCAATAGGCATGTTGACGGACCCCCAAGAATTTTTCGACAAACCGAATTCGAACGAGAGCAAAGAGAAGTTGCAGCGTTCGGCGCAGGCGATAGCTTTGTTAATCAAAGCAAACGTGGAGAGAGAGTCAGCTGAGCAAGCACATTTGAGGCACACGGAGAGTCTCGAAGTGGGCTGTTCCATCTGCTACCCAGAAAGAGAAAAGCCAGAGAACAGCGAGACGGTAGAGGAACCAGAAACAAAACCAGCCACCAACGAAGAGGAAGAGGAGGATTATGGCCCGAAGACTGCGGCCATGCCGGATCCCGAGTGATACGATTCCCAGAAATTCAGGGATTTAATCGACGTCGGCTCACTTCCCGAACACCACAAGGAGGAGGCTTGGAGCATGTTGGAAAGGAGAGTGAAGGCCTTTGGTTTTGATGGAAGGTTAGGACACCACCCAGCAAAAGTGCACATACGCACCGCAGATGGCCAAGTCCCAATCTCAGTTCCAATGTACGGCAGCTCCCCTGCTAAGAAACTGGTGATCGATGAGCAGCTGGACAAATGGTTTGAACTAGGAGTGATCGAACCTTCGATAAGCCCGTGGAGTGCTCCAGTAGTCATCGCCTACAGAAACGGCAAGCCGAGATTTTGTGTGGATTATCGCAAATTGAATGCAGTGACTGTTCCAGACGAGTTCCCCATTCCCCGACAAAGCGAGATTCTCTCGGCCATATCCAGAGCGCAAGTGCTATCCTCACTAGATGCACTGGCTGGATTCACTCAGCTCGAGGTGGAAAACGAAGACGTGGAGAAAACAGCATTCCGGACTCACCGAGGCTTGTTTCAATTCCGTAGGATGCTGTTCGGGCTCAGAAATGGGCCCTCCATCTTCCAGCGGGTCATGCAAGGGATATTGGCTCCGTATCTTTGGATATTTTGTTTAGTCTACATCGATGATATTGTCATTTATTCCAATGCTTACGAAGACCACATCAAGCACCTGGACCTGGTGCTCAAAGCTATTGAGACTGCAGGAATCACCCTGGCCCTGAACAAGTGCCACTTATTCTATGATTTGATTCTTCTGCTAGGGCATAAAGTCTCTCGACTGGGGCTCTCAACTCACGAGGAGAAAGTCCGAGCTATTTTGGAGCTGGAGAGACCCTCGAAATTGTCCCAGTTGCAAGGATTTCTCGGGATGGTGGTATATTTTTCAGGCTTTATTCCGTATTACGCGGATATCTGCGGGCCTCTTTTCCAACTCTTGCGAAAGGACTGCAAATGGGAGTGGAAAAGGGAACATGAGTACGCTTTTCGAGAAGCTAAGAATGCGCTCAGATGTGCACCTTTGCTAGGACATCCGATGGAAGGGTTACCTTACTGTTTGTACACAGATGCTTCGGACGAGGCAGCTGGTTGTGCCTTACAACAAATACAGCCTATCGCAGTCAAGGATCTTGCAGGAACTCAAGCATACAGACGACTAAAAAGGGCTTACGATGTGGAGTTACCTCTGCCGAAATTGACAACCACCATCAGCTCCAAATTCAACGACGCTCTGCTGGCGAGAGAATGGGGGAGAACATTCGATGAAACGGTGGTTCACATGGAGCGAGTAATTGCATACTATTCACGACGCTTCAAGGGTGCGGAACAGAGGTATTCAACGACAGAGTGCGAGGCTTTAGCTGCGAAGGAAGGATTAGTACATTTTCAACCCTATATAGAAGGGGAACATATCCTTCTAGTAACAGACCACTCCGCTCTCCAGTGGGCTCGAACCTACGAGAATTCCAATAGGAGATTGGCCGCCTGGGGAGCCATATTCTCAGCTTATGCTCCAGGGTTGGAAATCGTTCACAGAGCGGGACGTGTACACTCCAATGTGGATCCACTCTCGCGGCTGCCGCAAATGCCTCCAGTACATACCTCACCCATTAGAGATTCCTCGCTCACCATTATCACTGATTCGACATTGGCTGAAGCACAAGAAAGACAGTTGGAGGATGCCCCTGCGAGAAGAGCGACAATGGCAGAATGGAGCTTAGAAGACTGTTTAGAAGGGAGACATTCAGTCTGGGCTACGACGAGGAAGCAAGCTCGAGAAAGAGAAGGTGAGACAACAGATCCCAGTCCAGAAAAGGAAACACCACAAGCTACACTGCCTTCGATGGAAGAACCGATTCAGGCCCGAGAACCGAGCAATGCGAACACAATTCCAGATCGGGCCAAAGCTGAGGATCCAGAAGACGATGAATTAGAGGAACTGAAGGCATCCCAGGAGTACTGGGGGGCACATAACCCCCTGCCCAATATCCATGTATCTATGGACAAGGGGTTTAAAATCAAATTCGTCGCAGGCTACCTAGGAGACCCGACCTTCGGAGGAATCTGGACGGATGCAAAGTCGGAAAGGAATGGGTGGGAACCGGGATACAGGTATTTCAAGAACGAAGAAGGCTTGCTCTTTTTCGGGGATGCCGATTATCACGCTCGGCTCTGCGTCCCGAAGACTCATCGCAATTTCCTACTCAGAGAAATTCATGAGAGCGCATTGGAAACTGCGCACGCAGGACCCGAAAAGCTTTGGAAAAAGTTATCATCCCTGTACTACTGGCCTCGCATGAAGGTGGACATCCTGATTTACTGTGCAAGTTGTGACATCTGCCAGAAAATAAAGACGAGCAATTTCACTCGATACGGCTATTTAATGCCAAACCCTATTCCGATGCGGCCCTGGGAATCCATCTCTATGGATTTCATTGTAGATCTGCCATCGTCAGACGACTACAATGCCATCCTCATATTTGTGTGCAGGCTCACTAAACAGGGTTTATTCATCCCAACTACTACGGGCTTGGATGCGGAGGGATTCGCGCGCTTGTTTGTAAAATATGTGGCATGCAGATTTGGATTGCCAACGTCTATCATATCGGATCGAGACCCGAGATCGACGTCGGATTTCTGGTGGGCAGTTACAAAATTTCTCCGAACACAGATGGCTCTCTCATCATTGCATCACCCGCAACATGATGGACAGACGGAAATCTTAAATTGTCAACTAGAGGTCATGCTACAGGTGTACACCGCAGGAGACAAGAACAGATGGGCGGAATGGCTACCTCTCTTGGAATTTGCTTACAACTGTAATCCTCATGCTTCTACTGGAAGTAGTCCTTACTTCCTCAGCTACGGCTTTCAGCTGCTAAGCCCGAGTGACTTCTTGCGCGGAAAAGTCCAGCAGGAAGGCAAATCCTACTCCACAGAGCTGGAGCAAGCAGCAGAATTTTTGGAGACAATCCAAATGCATAGGGAAAGTGCACGCCTTGCTATTGCTAAAGCACAGCATGACCAAGCTAAGCAATATAACCGAGGAAGGCGAGCTGTCCCAGATCTGAAAAGGGGCTCGAGAATTCTAATCAACTCGCACTCACTGGAATGGACGGAGGCGAAAGGGAATGGTGCAAAGCTAATGCAACGATGGATTGGACCATTTGAAGTAATGCAACAGATTAACCAAAAAGTCTTTCGCCTTCGGATGAGTAACAAATACCTGGGGCTGCCGATATTCAATGTAGAACATTTCAAAAAATATGTGGAATCGCCAGAAGAGTTTGGTGAAAGGTTGGCGCTTCCAGAGACTCGGACGAAGAAATCTGAGAAAGAGGAGTTCATTGTGGAAAAGATCATACGACACAGGTACAAGAAGGGAAGATCATCAAGCACCTGGTTCGATGGGAGGGCTATGGTCCACAGTTCGACTCATGGGAACCAAAAGCTAATTTAACGATGAGACGGCGCAACACCAAATGCACGTCCTCTAGCTATTTTTGCGCTTGTAAACACATCATTAAGAGGCGCAGGATAGCTTCAGTGTTATACAAACATAGCTGTATACCTGAACTCTGTTAGGTGATATAAAGGAGAGACAGAGCGAGCTCCGACTGCTGACTGTAGCGTTCAGAGCACGACCGCGGTGTGTTGTACTCTGAATGCACTACCAAGGAGATATACCCATAAAACACCTATAACCGATTCAAGGGATTTATTCCTATAAAAGCGACCCAGAGACTGCATAGATGAAGTGGCGAGACTTAACATGTGGCGTGGTACATTAAACTGCGAAGGAGAGCGACTGCGGTGCTGCTGCGGTGCCTCTCTGCCAAAGACATAGTTGTGTTAATGGTTACAATATGGAGGAAAGCGGCCGCGGCTCTGCCACGGCGTCCCATAGTTGTGTATAACCTACCGCAGTGCCTACTAACGGGCCGCGGTCGACCATAATTCCATTGTTACCCTAAGACAGGGAACTGCCAAAGCGATCGGACGATCACGTGGTGCCATGGCGCGACGCGACCTGCCAATCAAAGACATACAAGTCCTAATTCGGATTAAGGCACTCTGGTACTTCGCGGGCCAAGCACTGCCTGCGGCCGGATCCACCAAAGACAAGCACAAGGAGAATTGTATTGAAAAGGCTGGGTTCAACCCCAGGCCAGCGCGGCATCGTACTGCGGGTGCAGAAGGCACCGCGGTATTGCCAATATACCAAATATAGACCGTGGGGGTCAAAACTGACGATCTCCCGGACTCAAGACCATGCGGGATCGACGAAGAACCACGAGGGAATGAACCTGCATGACCAAGCCCCACATCTCAGTTACTATATCTAGCTTATCTCCTTTCATTTGTACTAGTACTATAAAAGCAGCCTGTAGAACCCGCATACAGCCAGTTCATTGCACCGTCTATCGGCGTGGGCATATTTCGCGGAGATTCATTTACTATCTCTGTTTGTAACTTGTCTATAAATTGAAGTTAGTTGTTGGCTCGAATTGTCAAGCAAGGGACTCATCAGTTAAGCTTCAAACGGTTAACCACCTGAGAATTGGTTGTGACTTGTCAGCTGCTTTGCCTTCACACTCGTCAGGGAGAGTCCTGTCATTAGCTGTTGGATCGATTAGTTGGACTTTGCAATCTTTGCTTAAGCCGTTACTATAAAAGTGAAGGAAACATCCCTAAACGAGGACAAGTTTAGGTCTACTGCAAGGGAGAGTCCTGTAGTAAAGAGAATTGCCAAGGAAGAATCAGCTTGCCTCAATATAGCAATAGGAACTGGCCATTGCTGGGGATATTTTGTGAACACCAAGTACAAACTCTGCCCTGAAGTGGTAGAACTATCTTTATAGTCTCTACCTTCTTGTATCCGTCTCATACAAACGTTCATCCAACGCCGCGGCGAAAGATAACTGCTGTAACTTGCCAAGTGAAGTGCCGCGGGGACTTTGTTAGTGCCTCATAGTACTTGTTTTCGTTGTTAACTGTACAATCCAAACCTGCTGGCCGCATACTACGGTTTGGACCCGAACTCACTAAGGATTGCGCTAGTCTTTTGGGAGTGATAAGATATTGTTTGTGTGGTTTTAGTGTTGTTTCACTACACACTATAACTAGCATATTCAAGACGTATAGTAAGCGCACCGTTTCAACGAACACGCCGAGGATTTTGTCCGAGTACTGCAAGGTGCACCACCTCTAATCAGGGAAAGAGGATCCGAGAGAAAGGCGGGAACTGCCTCGGCAGAACCGAGGATTACATTCTTCACACACGGCAACAGATTCAGGACAACCGAACAGCGATTCCTTCATCCTATTGGATGGGGAAACCAAAATTTATTTTAGTATTCTCACCCTCATACACGTGGAGAGAAGACGAATGATACCCATATACCCCATGCACTCCTATCACTCTTTCATTTCCTCTTTCCATTTCACTTGATCTACTTTTCTTTTCATCTCGCCTATCTCATTCACCTATCACCTATACCCTATCGAACGAGGAAGGAGGGGTTGACATCGAGCGCGAATGAGGAAAGTGACGCACAGATATTCCGGCGGAACAATCCTCTAGTGCGGTAACCAGCCCACAGATTTTCTGGGGCTTGGTTGTCTGATGCCGCCCCTATATGTGGACTCTACGGGGAGAGTCGCCCCTGTTTTTTCGCAGCTGGTCACTGAAGAGGAATATTCAGAGAGTTGGACAGGGATAAATAAGAGTTGTACTGTTATACCGATGAATGCGCTGCATTACGCCAACCTTTCGAGTTCCTCCTACCAAAATTATGACGCTACCCCGACCAACGCTTTCGGGCGATTCATGAGCATAGAATGGATGGATGAAGTCGATTGGTACCGTCCAGAGGACCATACCCGCGGATGGATACCCATCCTCGACCCGACAGATACTCCTGACAGTCTCCCTGCTAAATGGGCTCGGATGACCAAGACGGTCCTAGACTTCGTCCAAGATGATGAAGGGTACTTTTCGCTCATGGAAGGGATGAAGGTGGAACTATTGGCTGACTGTCAGAAATTCAGGAACTTGGTGGAGCACGTAGCTGAGCACCCGTCGTATGACGCCGGAATACACTCCCCTCCGTTGTTTGACGTGGACCGAATCGACTTGCAGTACATCACAGAGAAGGACATTCATCGCATGGTGGCTGATGCGAGGAGGTCTGTCCTGGCGAACTGGGGACAACTCTCTTGGTGGACGGCATCGATTAGGAACTGGTATCAAGGGTTGGACAGAAACATCTGTGAGGAGATACACGAACTGGGCCTCACCAAGATGAACAAACAGGGTTTCCTGATCTCCCTACACCAGGATTGGCGCGAGCTCAACTTTCCCCTCTTGATTGATAACCACGTTCCGCTCTTCTATATTCATGGAGTGCTCGATGGGAGAGACAAACATTTCATCCGGCTCGATCCTACGGTAATGACGCGTTATTTGAGCGAGCTCGAAAGGAGAGAAGTCACAGAACTCTGGGCGGACGATCTCCCTCTCTTGGCTGAGGATCTCAAGGAAGCGGAGCGCTACAATAGTTTTCTGTAGTTGAAGCTGGATCCGTACAGCCACCCCAAAGTCGCTGCACCTCACGCTAGCGAAATGACGGGAGATATAAAGTACTGGGTCATAGACTTCCAGCATTGGGGGCACAGGCTCTTGGGCCCAGACGAGAACTGGGAAGATCTGGACAAACTGTACCACCACATAGTGGTCCAGAGCTGGGTGGACGAAACAACGCACATTATCTTCCATAGATTCCATCCCAACCCTCGGAGTGAGACTTTACACCGTGACTTGATCTTCAGAGAGGAGGAATTGGCCGAGCCAGACTTGAGCACGATCAGAGAGCGCTTCAAAGGAGGATATGCCCCAAGAGTAGGGCAGGTTTTCGACCCCGAGACAGGAGTGGAGAGAAGAAGGCCAATCTCGAAGGAGTCACCGATTGAAGAGATTCAGGAATACACAGAGCAGACGTTCTTGGTCGCCCCTCCAGGACCGTTGGGTAACAGGTTGATGAGAGGTCAGACAGGTGTCACCAATATCTTGAGCATCAGTTACGACGCTACATGACTTGGTAGGGAGATCGGTCCTAGGCTTACATCACCTGCCTCGGATCACAGCTCCGAACGCCGCACGGAGGATTTCTCCGCTCCTATGGCGCACATCGCTGGATGGGCAGAAGCTATGAATCGGGAGGACTGGGCCGATCCAATTAGCCATTACATCCCAGATCACAATGTCTGTCGACCTCAGTGGAGGGTAAGAAGACCGACTACGCCCACTCCCTCGGAAACGGGGACTCACATTTCCATATCGTCAAATTCTCATCTGAGTCGTTCTGGCAGTGCTCGTCGTTCAGCCTCACCTGAGCCTCGCAGAAGGCGAATCTACCCAATTCGTATGGCGACGCCCCTGCTCTTCGGGCCAAGCAGGAGAGGAGAGACAATGGGGGAACTACAGATTAGGCGAGCACAGTGGCTCAATAACTTCTCAGAATGGGGAAGATCTTACATGTACGAGAGCTCTGTTTGGTAAATTCCTCCTGAGTTCAAGTGGAACCCCGATGTGCTTCAATACAGATACTTGCTCGTGTCGCGTGTGTCGGAGTTCAGGCTCCGTTATCTAGCCGCGACTAGTCCAGGAATCTGTAAGGGCAACCTCTAGACCCGAGAATCTCAAGGGGCTAGCGAGGGGAATCCGAAGGGAGGAATAAAGAGTAGCTAAAGTATAAGAAGATACGCACCTAGCGAGGGGAATCCGAAGAGAAGAAACTCTGAGGATTCCCACGCTAGGTTCCGGGTATGTAAAAGTGGCTACTGACTAGTAGCATGTGACCGGGTTGATCGGAAAGATCGGCATAAGTCACGGGCTTGATCGCAGACCAGGTGCCATGTCGAGTTGGTGGACCGGTCAATGGGCGACCGGTTACCGGTCGTGGACCGGGTGGGCTGGTCAGGGGTTCCCCTGACATCACCCCCCCTCTGGAATGTGGCTACTCGACGCATATGCCAGAGGGGTCACGGAATGGGAGAGAATCGAAAGCGGCACGGGCGATGATCCGGGGTTTCGAGGGGTATTTCCAGTAAAACTCAGTGACTGCCTCATCGGCAAACACGTCGGAGTGCTTCACCCATTGATTGTGCGACTCGTCGTACCCTTTGAACCGGACCATGTACCAGATCCTCGCGTCAAGGATCTCTTCGACCTCCCACTCAGGTGCATCGCCAGGGACGTCTGGTAGCACCGGGGCTGGTTCGTCATAGCCCAGATGGCCTTCAAAGGGGTCATCTTCTGCGAGCTGCAACTTCACAACCGGGAACACCAGGTGGAGCCAGGAGAGGCGGGGTGGCAGCTCGAGTTTGTACGCGCCCCAGCCGACGACCTTGATGACTTTAAAAGGGCCTAGGCATCTGTGGGAAAGGTCCGGAGATGGCTGGGTCATTTGGATGTCAGAAGTGTCGAGCCAGACCCAGTCGCCGACCTTGATGTCCGGTGCGGGGGTGCGTCGGCGGTCGTAGTACCGCTTGTACTCCTCCTTTGCCTTCATGAGGGCAGCCTTCACCTCCGAGACTCCGGAGGCGATCCGGTCGCGGAATTCGTTAACTGACTCCACCTTCGAACGCGGCCCGTTCGGCTCAAACCCCATCTGGGGGAGCCGGCTGGTGTCCGTCATAAACGGAACCTGTTGCGTCGAAGAGTGGATGTGGTTGTTGTAAGCAAACTCGGTGGCCGGAAGGAGCTCGTCCCAGTCATCCTGCTTGTAGTTAGTGAAAAGCTGGATGAACTGCTCCATCTCCTGGTTGACGCGCTCTGTCTGACCGTCAGTCTGTGGGTGGTAAGCTGTAGAGGTGGCCGGTTTGATCCCGATGAGGCGCCAGAGTTCTGTGGTGAACTCGGTGATGAACTGGGGCCCGCGATCGGAGATGTACTTCTCAGGGGTGCTGTGGAGATTCCAGACATTGCAGTAATACAACCAGGCAGCTCCGACTGCATCCAACCAGGTCGTACACTCCATGAAGTGAGTGCGTTTACCCAGAACGTCTACAGTGACCATGACCGAGTCGTAGCCGTGGGCTTCCGGGAGCTCAACGACAAAGTCCACTGAGACCGTGCTCCAACGCTCCTCCGGAATCTCAGTCGGGTGAAGTTCGCCAACCGGAAAGCCTTGGTGCAGCAGCACAGGTCGCAGGTTGCCACATACCGGCCGACGTGTCGGGACATCTGGGGCCACCAGTAGTTCCAGGAGACTAGCTCCAATGTCTTGAAGCAGCCGGCATGACCGGCGACCCAGGTGTCATGGTGCTGCTCCAGGATCCAACAGCGAAGGTCCTTGTCCTGAGGGACGACGATCTTGCTGCGGAAATAGAGCAGCCTGCCTTCGACGTGCCATTCAGCTGACCAGGTGGACCGGGTGCCCCGGACCTTAAGGAGGTCCCGTGCTGCAAGAGCCACGGGTTCTTCGAGGTCCGGGTCGCCAGCAAGTGCCTCTCGAATGTCCCGTAGAAGGCGGATCTCTGGGCCAGCTATCATGATGCCCTCCAGCATACGGATCCGGAACAGGGCAGGACTCAGGAGCGTCACATCCGTGTTGTCCGGGCCCAGTCCGTGATCCGGACACCGGGAGAGCGCGTCTGGTTTACCCATAGAGCGCCCAGGCTTGTGGTGGAGCTCGAAATCGAACCGGGACAGATACAGGGACCACCAGGCCTGTCGCCGGTTGAGATCTTGTGACTTCCGGAAATACTCCAGGTTCTTGTGGTCGGTCCAGATCTTGATCGAGTGCTGCACACCTTCGAGGAAGTGCCACCACTCCTCGAGGGCTCGGATGATCGCAAGCATCTCTTTGTCGTGGATCTCGTAGTTGCGCTGGACCAGACTCAAGCTCTTGGAGTAGAATGCGACCAGGTGCCACTTGCCATCGTCGCCCTGTTGAGACAGGATGGCACTGGTAGCGTAGTCTGAGCTGTCTGCCTCCAGCCGGTATGGCTTGGACTCGTCCGGTAAAACGAGGACCGGCTCCCGGGTGACCGCGTCCTTGATGGCTTGGAACGTGGCTGCCTCGAGTTCAGTCCAGACCCAAGGTGCGCGCTTCCCGGTGAGGTCGAACAATGGCCGGGCAGCGTCAGAGAACGCCTTGATGAACCACCGGTAGAAGTTTGTGAAGCCGAGGAACTGCTGCACATCCTTCTTGCACTCTGGGGTCAGCCAGTTGGCAACACCGGCGACCTTGACCGGGTCCATCTCCACGTGATCATGAGAGATGATAACCCCCAGGTATTCAATTGACGTCTTCTTGAACTCGCACTTCTCTGGTCGCAGGAAAAGCTTGTGCTCTCGGAGCCAGCGGAGAACTTCCCGGACGATCTCCCGATGCCGGGCAATGTCCGAGTGTGCAATGAGGATATTGTCGAGGTATACCATAACATCTCCAGACAGGATGAGGTCTTGGAAGATGTCATTCATCATCGTCTGGAAGGTGGCAGGGGAGTTGGTCAGGCCGAAGTACATCACCAAGGGTTCGAAGAGCCCCCAGTTCGTCCGGAAGGCTGCCTTCCACTCGTCGCCTTCCCAGATGCGGACGTTATTGAAGCCCCACCGGACATCGAGTTTCGTGAAGAACCGGGCTCCTTTCAGACAATTAATGAGCTCATTGATCAGAGGGATCGGGTACCGGTTCTTCACGGTCATTGCGTTGAGCACCCCATAATCCTGCACGAACCGGAGGGCACCATCCTTCTTTTTGACGAAGAAGACTGGTGAGGCCATCGGTGACTTTGATGGCCAGATCCGGCCGGTCGCCAATCCCTCCTCAATGAACACGTCGAGCTCGCGTTGCTCAAGGGGTGAGATTGGGTAGACCTTACAGTTGGCCGGTTTCGCATCTGGGACAAGTTCGATGGCATGGTCCCATGACCGGCGGTCCGGCAGTGAATCAAAGGCCTCCCAGTTGAAGACATCCTCGAAATCACGCACCCACTTGGGAAGTCCATCCTTACTGGGTGCGGAGTTCTTGGCAAAGGCTTCGGCCAGCCGCTGCGAGACAGTGCTGGTGGCCCAGATGTCTTCTGGGTGGGAGAACTGGGTATAAAAGACCCGGTCTCCATCCTCGAGAGGGTCGTCTTCGTCGTCCGAGTCATCCGAGTCGTCTAGCAGGAGTTCAGGCAGGTCTTCTCCGAACTCATCATCATCATCCTCGCCGAGCCAGTCATCTGTGTCAACAGCGCAAATAGTCAGGACCGGTCTGACTCGGAGCTGCTGGACAATGCGGGCAATAGTCTTTGCATGCCTACGCTTGGCTCTGACCTTGTTGATGCAGGTCATGCAACCGGACGGGCATCGGCTCATCTTGACCTCCCGGGTTTCCCAGTTGATCTCGGGGTTATGCTTCCGGGGCCAGGAGTACCCGAGGATGAGCTTTTGCTTGCTGAGCCCGGTTACAGCGAGTTGGACTCGTTTGCTGTGACCTTTGTAACGGAGGACCAGAGTCGCAACATCTCGGATGAAGCCGGCCTCATTGGGAGAGCTGTCCACATTGAACACCGGGATAGGCTGCGAAAGCCGGCGGACTGGGATCCCGCTTGCTTTAACGTACTTGGAGTCAATGAAGTCAGAGGTCGCTCTGCAGTCAACAAGCCCATCGAGCAAAAGCTTCACAGCATTGTCAGTCGACTCAATCTCCAGCAGGAGGTGAAGGGAGTTAGCACCGGACGTCGTGGCGACCGTATAGCGCTTAGGAAGTTTGCGCTCCCAAGCAGACTTACGGGGCAGACGGTGATAAGCCGGAAAAAGGAACACTAGTGAAATAGGAGCAATTTTGCGATTTTACTATGTTCTACGCGCATCTGAGGGGTAACATGAGTCCCGAATGGTTATCCATAGGCTTAACCCACGAAGGACCATAGTGAGTCCGTCCGAAAGGGATGACTGACCAGAAACACAAATACTGGTTTAGCACCTTAAACCAACGGATTTATTATATACTAGTCGATCCTCGGGATTTAGACTACAGTGGGGCCTACAAGGCAGGGAATATTAAATAACATCCACTCTGAGGGCTCGTACCAAAAGACGGCTATGTTAAACCATGGGTTTAACCAATTGTTGTGGGGACTTTGCTTAATTGACGCGACGCGGCAGATCATATGATGAAGTCGGCTCGGGACGGATTAACCGGCAACGGTTAAACCGGTCACTTACTAAACCGATCAATGTTATCAACCCCAACTGGGGTTCCTAATTGAGATCAGCGCTTAATGTGATATAACTCAGTAACCACTTGGCGGATTAGGGAGGTTGGGGGCTCTATCGAAAGCTAGAGCCCAGCGCTTTCAGAATCCGAAGGTCCTGTTGGGGGGACACCAAAGACGCATTTTAACTAATAATCCAAAGTTAGCATGTGGTGGATTAAAGGTTGGCGTGCAACGATCGGAAACGTAGGGGTAGATCAGTAGATCCTATACAAAACGCGGACACGTGCATACCCGATTAAGCTACCAGAACTAACACATGTATACCCGGTAGTGTAATCACCATAGTGTAAGAGTTTTAGTGTACAGTATATAAGGAGGATGGGTTTGAGCGGTACAGCACTGAATTGGGAGTCCCTGCTGGAGCCAGTGCCTAAACAGCATCTGTCTCGTCTCAGGTCGTCTGGTTCAGGACTTATTGCATAAAACCAATACTCTCAGAGTTTGTGTTTAAAGTCTCAAGTTTATAAAGAGTTATTGTTGCCTTTGGATTAACGTCCACTGTTGGATTTGAGTTTGGGATCGTTGGAATATTGGTCTTGTCAGAGTTATTGGTCTTGTCAGAGTAATTGGGATCGTTGGATTATTGGCTACCAGAACCAGCGTTGTTCTGTGTGCAAAGCTGAGAAGCTTGTATCTAAAAAGAACCACTTGTAGAAAAGAGCACTCTTACCCAAGAGTCTTAATTCTGCTAGTTTGCGCACTTTGGGGAAAGCTCGGTTTAGAGTAATCCACAAAGCAACCAGCAACAGGAAAACTTAAACAGTGTTCCTTGGACCTTTCTAAAAGTGTCCTAAAGACTTGTAACTCATCGGACATCATCTAGACGTTCAACAAGGAGGAAAGGAGACGTATTCAGTTGATAGTTGTGGTCTAATACATTATTCTAAGGAATAAGTGTATTACTGCATTCTGTCCGTTGGGTCCGGGTTTACTAGTATACCTGTCATAGATACCGAGCAACCCTTTCAACGGGTGGTCGGTCCAGCTGGCGGTGGATGGGTGGCCGGTCCAGCCGGCAGAGGAGCGGAAGCGACCGGTCGGTCGTCTGGGTTGGGGGGTGTGTCTATTGTTTCGGTCAATGCAAAAGGTATATTGTCTGACTCGTTACATAAAATGTCGAAACAATTAGGGGATGCGATCGAGGGTGCACTGCTTACTCGCCGTGGAGGGGAAATCCTCTGGGGTGGGTTCGTCAGTGAGGGCCACGAGCTCCTCCAACATCTCTCCTCCGAGCTGATGGATCACCTCGTCGAGCACATCGGTTGTCCGGACGTCGGCTGGTGCCAGGCAATCTCGGGCGAAGTGATTGGCATCTCTGCAGCGGAAGCAGCCACGGCACGGCACATTGTGGGCATGGGTGCAGTCCACATCCATGGGGACCGGAGCCAGGAGGGGCGGGGCAGTGACCCTCGGCTGGGGTGTGGCGACGATGCCTGGCGTAGACTGCTTCGTTCGGAGATGGGCCGGCAGGACCAGATGGTATCTGGGTCCCCCGGCGTTCCGAGCACGGAGGTGCGACTCATACTGCTGGTAGGCCCGGGCATGCCAGGCTGCGTAGTCCTTAAGGCCAGGTGGGTCACTTGAGCCGGTGATGGCGAGGTTGATCGCTGGGTCAAGGCCAGTCCGGTACTTCGTGACCTTGACGAGTTCATCTTCAAAGCCAGCAAGGTCGACTAAGTCCTCGAACTCGTCCGTGTACCGGAAAACATCCCGGTTGCCCATGTGATAGGCACAAGACTCGAGTTTGTTCAAGGCGTGGTCCTGCTCGTTCTTTTCGACAAAGCAGAGTCAGAATTCCTTGACAAACGCCTCCCAGGTCGGAAACGGAAACTCCACCTTGGCTGACTGGCGCTCGGCCCAGCGTTGAGCCGTGTCTTTGGCCATGAATGACATGGCATACCGGACAACCTTCTCCTTGGAAAGTTCTCCGTTCTCCACGAAGGCCTCTGGGACGAGCCGGGCATATGACCGGACAGCATGAAGGAACACCCGGCCCTGTGTCCGGTCGCCGTCAAAGACGAATGGGGGGTTCGGTCGAAGGACCGATTTTGCGTTGGACCCGCCGGTTGTGCTGTATTGTGTGAATAGTCCTGGACCCGGTTCCGGAGCCGTTTCGGCAAGGGATAGGGCAGGTGAGGCTGCATGTTGTTGTTTTTCGAGTATTTTAGTGAGGCTGGCTAAGGTGGCCTCGATCCGGTCCATCCGGGCATCGGCTGCTGCTGCATCAGCGCTGGACATGGTAGAGTCGAGGACAGGGGAGGAGGGGATAAAATTGGAAGTTGGGGTGGTGGGAGCACTGTCAGAGTGGTCCAAATCTTCCAAGCCAAACTTCCCAATTTTGTCCAGTTAATCCCTAGAGAGAGTTCCTTCTGCTGTAAGGGCAACCTCTAGACCCGAGAATCTCAAGGGGCTAGCGAGGGGAATCCGAAGGGATGAATAAAGAGTAGCTAAAGTACAAGAAGATACACACCTAGCGAGGGGAATCCGAAGAGAAGAAACTCTGAGGATTCCCACGCTAGGTTCTGGGTATGTAAAAGTGGCTACTGACTAGTAGCATGTGACCGGGTTGATCGGAAAGATCGGCATAAGTCACGGTGAAACGGTGCGCTTACTATACATCTTGAATATGCAAGTTATAGCGTGTTGTGAAACAACACTAAAACCACACAAACAAATATCTTATCACTCCCAAAAGACTAGCACAATCCTTAGTGAGTTCGGGTCCGGACCGTAGTATGCGGCCAGCAGGTTTGGATTGTACAGTTAACAACGAAACAAGTACTATGAGGCACTAACAAAGTCCCCGCGGCACTTCACTTGGCAAGTTACAGCAGTTATCTTTCGCCGCGGCGTTGGATGAACGTTTGTATGAGACGGATACAAGAAGGTAGCAACTATAAAGATAGTTCTATCACTTCAGGGCAGAGTTTGTACTTGGTGTTCACAAAATATCCCCAGCAATGGCCAATTCCTATTGCTATATTGAGGCAAGCTGATTCTTCCTTGGCAATTCTCTTTACTACAGGACTCTCCCGTACAGTAGACCTAAACTTGTCCTCATTTAGGGACGTTTCCTTCACTTTTATAGTAACGGCTTAAGCAAAGATTGCAAAGTCCAACTAATCGATCCAACAGCTAATGACAGGACTCTCCCTGACGAGTGTGAAGGCAAAGCAGCTGACAAGTCACAACCAATTCTCAGGTGGTTAACCGTTTGAAGCTTAACTGATGAGTCCCTTGCTTGACAATTCGAGCCAACAACTAACTTCAATTTATAGACAAGTTACAAACAGAGATAGTAAACGAATCTCCGCGAAATATGCCTGAGGACACCCATGCCGATAGACGGTGCAATGAACTCCTGTATGTGGGTTCTACAGGCTGCTTTTATAGTAATAGTACAAACGAAAGGAGATAAACTAGATATAGTAACTGAGATGTGGTGCTTGGTCATGTAAGTTCGTTCCCTCGTGGTTCTTCGTCGATTCCGCATGGTCTTGGGTCCGGGGGATCGTCGGTTTTGACCCCCGCAGTCTATATTTGGTATATTGGCAATACCGCGGTGCCTTCTGCACCCGCAGTACGATGCTGCGCTGGCCTGGGGTTGAACCCAGCCTTTTCAATACAATTCTCCTCGTGCTTGTCTTTGGTGGATCCGGCCGCGGGCAGTGCTTGGCCCGCGAAGTACCGGAGTGCCTTAATCCGATCGCTAGAATCCGAATTAGGACTTGTATGTCTTTGATTGGCAGGTCGTGTCGCGCCGCGGCACCACGTGATCGTCCGATCGTTTTGGCAGTTCCCTGTCTTAGGGTAACAATGGTTCTATGGTCGACCGCGGTCCTTTAGTAGGCACTGCGGTAGGTTTACACATAAATATGGGACGCCGCAGCAAAGCCGCAGCCGCTTTCCTCCATATTGTAACCGTTAACACAACTATGCCTTTGTCAGAGAGGCCCCGCAGCCCTTCTCCTACGCAGTTTAATGTACCGCGCAACATGTTAAGTCTCGCCACTTCATCTATGCAGTCTCTGGGTCGCTTTTATAGGAATAAATCCCTTGAATCGGTTATAGGTGTTTATGGGTATATCTCCTTGGTAGTGCATTCAGAGTACAACACGCTGCGGCGACACCGTGGTCGTGCTCTGAACGCTACAGTCAGCAGTCGGAGCTCGCTCTGACTCTCCTTTATATCACCTAACAGAGTTCAGGTATACAGCTATGTTTGTATGACACTGAAGCTACCCTGCGCCTCTTAATGATGTGTTTATAAGCGCAAAAATAGCTAGAGGACGTGCATTTGGTGTTGCGCCGTCTCAACGGGCTTGATCGCAGACCAGGTGCCATGTCGAGTTGGTGGACCGGTCGTGGACCAGGTGGGCCGGTCGGGGGTTCCCCTGACAGAATCCGCTTTCCCCGGCATGTTCTAGAAGTAGCCATGGAGCGGGGAATCGAATTCACCATTGGTTTCAAACGGTCCGACACTGACCACTTCCGCCCTGTGGATGACCCGCAGAGTAGGCAAGTCACCAAGGCAATGGTGGATCCAAGAGATAAAGGGCCCCGCTTGAATTCTGGCCCGAGCATGCCCGCCATATACCGCCAGTTCTGCAGAAATGTCGGGAAGGTTGCACTTCGTCCCCAGGCTTCTTGCCTCATAGGGAAAGGGGGGGAGCTAGCTGGATCATTCGCTCTATGGTTGGGATTGGGCATGTCGCGGACTATATGGATGGTCCTTCTATGCAAGTAACTGTTCACCACTGCGGAGCGAGCGACTCAGGAGACCCAGATAGCATTGAAGTGACATGGGACGAGATTTCGGAAGGGGATTATGAAGCTCTCTTCAGATACATTCCCGGAGAGAACCCCGAGAAAGACACATACCTATTCCCGACCAATGCGATGCTGGAGGAATACTCGGACCATTACTACGGCGAGTGGAATAACTTTTGCGATCTTACTTTCCGCCGCATCAAGAACAAGCTTGATGGAGGAAAGGGTAAGTGTCGCACTTGCAAAGCGTGGAAGGAATACTTCCAATCCTCCAACCACGGGAAGAACACTCCACGAAAGGTAGCAGAGCCATCCTTTGTCGATTCAGGCATGGATCGTTTAGACCACGCCTTCGGAGGGTCTTGGAACAAGAAGCGGATTTGCGATATATTTTTGCCGGAGGTATTCAAAGCTGATTTTTGACGAACAATGCAGATAGTAAGGACTGGGGGGCTTTGTAACGGCCCATTTGTACGCCTTTCAGGCCACGGTCGTTCAACCGACCGTTGTACTATTTTACCTGTGATTTTCTCTTTTTTACTTACTCCTTACATCTACATTTGACTCGTACGACTGTGCACGCGCTTGTATTACTACATCGTGATTACGTTTGTATTAAGTATATAGTTGTCGGGCCGAGCCCGGAATAAACTTAACTTTCTACTACTATAACCTCGGTTAAAGCTCATAAGCTTCAAGACCCTCTTAACGGTCAAGACGCTCGTGAGCCACGACGAGCTTTGGTAAGTGTTAGTTATAGCCTGCTACTGACATAGCGGACAGATTACACGCCTCGAGGGGATATTCCTCTCGGGTACAGGAATCTTAAGCCTAGGATATTCCTGGGTGTATTAAGATTCCTGGTGTGTTACACCATTCAGACCCTAGCTCGCCAGGAGCTCCCTCGGCCGTTCACCCAACTATAAATATTCGTAGGTGCTGCCCGACGCATCCTACAGAAACAACCAAAACTAAAATACTACAACCAAAGAATCAGATGGAACAGACGAATCTAATCCCAAACAACCAATAGTATGCAGCAAGTGTGGTGTAATGTTCGTTCCAAAGGTACTAGACAAGTGTCAGTCCCTGATTCAGAGCCTTGTAAAGGTTGATCAGGAGAAAGTTTAATTCGGGAAGTCGTTGTAAGACGTAGCAAGTGTTTGTTATACACGAAACTAAGAGATCCAAAGGATATCTGCTTTGAGTACCAAGACACGAGTCGGTTACGACCGATGAGATCGATGGAAACTAAGGAAACCAAAGGTTTCTAGAGGTTCCAATGCAAACAACACAAATAAGATTTATGGAATACTGGGAACCGTGAGGTTCACCAAGATTCCAATGCAAAACCAAAAGCTTCGCAGAGTTTTGACAAAGATGGTGGTGGTTCCAGACAAACGAGACAACAAGACAGACGATTCCAGACGATTCAAAACGATTCAAGGTCCAAGACCAGCGATTCTATACAATTTGATACGATTCAAGACCCAAGGCCAGCGATTCTATAGCTTCCAACAATTCAATACGATTCAAGAGCCATGCTCACACATTTTTATACAATCCAACAATGGTGATATTCAAAAACCTACAAACTGGTGTTGGTAGGTGTCCGAAGATCGACTAAAAGTTTCCCTTGGGCGTAAGCTTGTGCTCACTAATTGGGGGAAACTCCGTCCTCGACCTCAGAAACACCTCTAATTACTTATACAATCCCAGATATAACTATGACAATGAAAGAATTAAGTAAAAGGTCTGTTTAGCCGCCCCAAAGTCCATGTATCTGTCTTGGCAACTAAAATATCTTGAGTCCTATTGGTTGGGGGCACTGAGCACGCCATTCCGGGTATATTCTGACCGTTCCTTGGTAAGATTCTGCACATGGTGACTTGATGGCAGCTTAGACATCAACCACCATGTAGCGCCTTTTGCAATGTAACTTGCATTCTGAAAGTATCCCTCGAAGATCTTCATGGAAACTGAAGTCTCCAGCCATATAGCCTTCAAATGATACCCCACTTTGAGTTATGGCCAAGGATAAGTTCTTGAGAACACTCCTACCACCCGATGGGGAAGGCCTGGGAACTCCGGGATCGACGATCATGGGTTCCCTTCGCTTACTATCCCACTCTGATGTCTGTTGCCGAGTAACTGACTCTCGGGTACAATCGAAACACCGCCTCTGGTGTTCTCATGTCACTTGGATTGACGTGTATGTGTCGAAAACCAAAATAAAGAATAATATAATCGCTCAAAACTTTAGTTTCCAAGGTTTCCGTAGTTTCCATTGAGTGGAAATTACTGAAACTTGGTAGAATACCCATAAGTTTAGGTTGGGCTACACAATCTCCTACATGTTTCGGAGCAAGCACTTGTCAGAGACACCTCTGGCTTCCACCAGGGCATCATCTCGTTACTCTTGTGATGCTGGCCACAGGCCAGCTACTTTGGGTTCTCAGTACTGCCTCTAATAGATAATAAAATTGGAATGAACTACCCAATGAAAAGCGAAAAATATAGCATTTTCAGGTGTGTTCATTCACACCTTATCAGCGTGGACAGCTCCCATCATCAGTGCAATTGCCGAAATTCCAGTTCCAACAAACTTCGCGCTTATTCGATCTTTTAGGCTTCCGCTCACGTGTGCTGCTGCTGCCGCTGCCGCTGGCACCAGCATGACAGGCGGGTTTGAAGTTGACCATGCTGGTCGTGAGGTATGAGCGGTCGAATTGGGCGAACTGATGAAGATTGTCGAGGAAGGTACCCCTGGAATTCCCGACAAAGCTGCATATGGCTTTGTCGCATCCGATGACGTTGTGGGCGAGCTCATCTCGAGTCTGAATGAAGAGGCCTTGGATGTACTTGAACAATGGAGCGTCTGACAGAACTGCTATCAAGGAGAGAATTGTCCGAGACCTCCAAAGCACTGTACAAACGTTCAGGAGGGGCCAATGCAGTTGCGCCCAAGCGGACTCTGGCCTCCAGACTATCCTCCAGCAAGGGTGCGCATCCCTCGGTTGGGCCTACAATGCACAAACGCAAGGCAGAGGCAGAACACTCACACGGCCCTCCAGCGGACATGGTGGAATGCAGCTCCCACCAATTGGAAGAGGGGCCAGAAGGGCAGCTCTCTTCCCAGGACCATTCCATGTCCCTGATAGAGGGCATGGGGCTTGCAGCCATTCACCGCCCGCATGTCGCTCGCGTTCCAGAGGACCAGTATGATCCCGCTCCCGGTCCCCTCAGCGACACAAATCCCGCTCCCCGCAACACTGCAACTCTCGCTCTCCACGGTAGCACCACCACTGCTCTTCACAGCATCATAGATACCGTGGACACAGCTCCAGCAGTAGCTCGGACAGCTCCAGCAGCTCATCCGATGTGTACCAGCACAAGAAACCTCGTTTGGATACGTCCAAACTTCGATTCAGTGCAGACGCAGTCATCGCGCACACCTAAGCAACACATCCTCGAGACGACCGAGAACTACTCCCATAATCCAAAGGAAGCTCTCCGCCTCATCCGTGGCATTGCGGGATCCCCTGAATTCACAGAAACTGGATGGAAGAGCTTACTTGAAGGGAACTATGTCAATTTCGACCAGGTCTCTTGAGAGCTCCATGGGCGCGGAGTCACCACCCACAGCAACTGGATTACAGTCTGGATGTCCTTCCAGTGCACAGTTAATTTCGCATTTGAAAACCGGGAACAAGAGCTGACATGATATATAGATGGAATTTGAATGTATTCAGTATGACCAGAAAATGGCTACACTATCCATGGCACATATAATAAATAAGAGATCTTTGTAGAAAATAATGAGAGTGGCTCACCTGGCAAGGCAGTGGAAGAAATCAAGAGATGACCACTGCTTGCCAGGGAGATTTGTAATTAGGGGTGCTTCGGGAGCACACTAAGTGGCGATGCGTAAATTGGATATTTACGGTGGAGTGCGAGGAAATGGGAATAACTCATGCTACGACTCTCGCTTAGACCGCAGGGGTGGAGAGGAGCATACTCTTTTACAACCGTTGAGGGTTTACAACATTGGAGGTAAGAGCGTGAGAGGGAGCGGAAGGAATCGGAGGTATCTTGCTTACTCAATGATTAGCCTTGTGTAAACTCCCGTTTAAACTCGATTATCTGTCTTACTAACAGAACACATGTGTATCAATTTCCTTATTAGTATTCCGAGAACAGTATATAAAGCCTGTAAGTTTCTAGCGTAGGGCCAGTGAATCTCCCCCTTCTCGGTTAGATGAAAGGCTTACGCTTGATGTCGTTCTTAGAAGTTTGGCATTCATTTGGAATGTCGCTGGAAGCTATTTAGTTTCTATTGTTTGTTTCATTTGCAATATATTGGTTGTTGTTTTAAGTTTTGGCTATGGAACACGTGAAATATAACGGAACAGTTACAAGGAATGCGAGATATTGAAAGAACTTACAGCTGTTGTCAGTACCGAAGGCGCGAATCAAAAAATTGCTGTTTTGGGCATTTTCTGATCCTGCCACCAATTTGCCTATATCTCGGTGAGTTCTGGACAGATTGACTTGAAATGTAGCTAGATAATTTGGGATAATTCAGCCGCTATTAGTGATAGAGAGATATCTGAAAAAATCTTTTGTTGTATACCATCTATCATATCAGGCTTCTCCAGCAATAGATCCTGAATGCAGAGCCCAAATCTGGCCCGAATGAGCTGAATTTTTGGGAGGAGGCATTTATATGTGTACTGAGTGAGATGATAGAGCCAAATTATGAATACATTACATACCTAGAGCCATTCTTTGTTTGCTACCCAAAACACACCCCCGAATGAGACAGGAAGGGCAGGAAATAAATTCCTCATAATTTTAGCTCTATCACTTCATTCAATACATAGATTAGTACCCCCTACCAAAAATCTAGGTCATTTAGACAGGATTCCAGCTATGTAGCCAAGATCTATTGCCCGCAAAACCCAGTGTGACATATAGTGCACGATAAAATATTTTCCTTTATGTCTCTCTATCACTAATAGCGGCTGAATTAGCCCGAATTATCTATCCAAGTTTCAAGTCAATCCGTGCAAAACTCATTGAGATATAGGCAAATCGGTCGCGGACATCAGAAAATGCCCAAAACGGCAATTTTCTGATTCGCGCCTTCGGTACTGACATCGGCTGTAATTCTCGTACCAGTGCTGATTCCCGACATCAACGAGCACCAAAAAGAATATGTCACCACTCCGCAAGAATGGGAGGCTTTCGGCACGTCTTTCATTGTATATCATGCTCTATATTCTCATCGCTTGAACAGTCACTGGCCTCGACACCTTCGACGATGACGATGGCCCTGATCCATCTGGTGTGCAACCATCACCCTCCTCGTCTCAGGCCGAAGAAGAGGTCGAAGAGTATCTATTACATGGGGACCCTCGGATGCCTAGACCTTCGGATATACCTAACGAGCTATCCTCTGAGCCAAGGTCTTTCTTTAATGCGCGTGTCGCTAAAGCTCGTAAGGACGTTGGTGAGTGTTCACTGTTTCTTTTGACAACGGATGCTGAACTACGGGCAGATCTTGCCCTTATCGCAGATATCCAAGGTTCATACCAACGCGGAACCTATGAAGGTTTGTAATTTTTGCTTGATTTTTTTTATTCCACTCAGTTTCTCGACAGCCCTACCTGACCTTCACCCCCTCGTCGACAAGCCACCGCACGCGGTCATGGGCCCATACGATGGAAACGCACACCCTGGCAGTCTTATTCGGGCCTTCTCGAATTTGGAGCACATTGATACGCACCTGGGCTATGCTATCCGAGAATTCAATTCCTCTATTGGTATCCCAGCTCGCACCTGGCGTAGTCTGCTTGCGCATAATGTGCCCTGCAAATGCTGCCTATGCGTCTTCAGTATTGATAGGTACAACTCATATGTTGTGCAAGGCAAGTGCTCCATGGCTCTGCCCATGGCTGAGGGTACATATGTCTATTTCTATTTATTTTGTATCCCGACTCATGATACCCTCCAGTTCCGATCCACGACGGCGCTCATCCCCTTCTCCCAGCAAGGACATTTCCGGGTGGCTATCAGGTTCCAGCAACGATAGACTTCCTTGATACGCCCACAGG
Organism: Mycena leptocephala; assembly: GCA_029378395.1. Taxonomy (NCBI): domain Eukaryota; kingdom Fungi; phylum Basidiomycota; class Agaricomycetes; order Agaricales; family Mycenaceae; genus Mycena; species Mycena leptocephala. Next base: position 27,417 of record JARJLF010000570.1, read on the forward strand.
GGTAGCCTTTAGTGAGTAGAACTCGCGTATAGGGATTCCCATGGATGTTTGGGCGCTACTTTCGACCGGCGATGTTCGTTGTGGTACCTGCAAACTTCGAAGGATGCATGAAGGGCATGGTGCACATTTGAAGGATGGACAATGCGATGATCCTGGCGATATTGCAGGTACACTAGCCACAGCGGATTGAGTTCAGATTTTTTGAAACATTTTGTCGTCTTGTCGTTTTTTCTCTGAACTTGTATATATGGGTAGTCTGTTTCAAAAAGTTGTAGCGCGCCTATCCTAAAATCTGAACGTGTAGCCGTTTCTTTCAAGAGGTCGCCGACAAATTGAACACAGCCACGAGTTTCTTTCCTCGTGTGCGGTGCCACCAATTCTCTCTTTCGTTCTTGCGGTGGCGCCATGACAATATTTTCCGCCTTCCGCCTTCCGCCTTTCCACGCGTTCCTCGAATGTTTACTGCTCGTCTCGCCTTAAAAGCAATTGTGGTGCTGGCGGCGTCTCTTTATCCACCTACTCGTTGCCTGCTATGTCCTTGTCTCTTCCTCGTTGGGACCAAGAATACCTAGATTTCATTTCGAAAACAAATGAGCTCGCCATCTTATCGACTCGAGTTGGGATCGTGGTTACCTGCGCATGGTATGCTTGCTTTTATTTTCTTTGTTCACTCTAGATGACAACCCAGGCCACTGATCAACGGACGTCGAATGACGCCACGGCAACTAATTTCGTTCCTTGTAGAGCAAGGGGTCCAGATTTCTTGTTTATGCTCCAGAATCCTTGGTCTTCCATACGGATGCGAGTTCACTCTTGCGTCGGATGCCTCTAAAGACGAGCGTGCCTATGCGTACTGCCATTTCTCTCCACCACGTTGTGGATTCTTCTGTGCGTCGTATTTTTTTGACCTTTGTTCTATGGCTCCCTAATATATTCTAGTGGACTTACTCCGTATCTACTATGGCGCCACCTTGGAGATGGAGTATCCTGTTCCCCTTCGATCTCATGCCCCGTACCAGCAGGACCTCTTTAGGGGGTATTTGGCTGCCCCTTGGGACCTACACGACGACAAGCGGGTTTTCCGTCCCCGCTTCTTCAAAGGATATGTAGGAGATATTGTTGAACCCCACTTTCTTGTAGAGAATGGGACAATTCTCCGCAAGCTCCACCAAATAAATCTCGAGGACGGTCAACTTGGCCCCAAACATGGTGGGTGTCTTGATTTTCAATACTTCCAACATTTTCTTATCAGGTCCCAGCTCCTCCGTCTCCTCCCTTGCATGTATCCCGCGGCAGCCAAACTGATCCCGTTGCGCCTATCATACCGTTCGACACTTATGTATCCGACCTTGAAAAAAAGGCTATTATTTCGTGGGGCAACGCGCAAGGGGTTTCCAAAACAACCTTTTCTGCCGTCATCAAGAAATGTGTGGTCTGCAAGGAGTATCTTTGGGCTCGGTTCATCAACGAGCATATGAAAGGATGCGGGCGGCCTGATGGGGAGCATCGGTGTGGTAGGCATACAAAGTAGAGCCCCAATTTTTTTTGAAGACGTCGAAATTTGTACTTCTGACAGTGAATCAATCGATCTTGAACTCATATTTCCCACTCGTGTGATTGGTGACTCGCGCAAAGATTTTCGGAAATATCAAACAGTTCTCTTTGTGGAATGTACCCGCACCAAACTGGCTCAATCCTTCCCCAAATCGCGTCAACCAACTTACCCACAGGATCGTTGTGACCCTCTCTAATTGTCTATCTGGTTGTCGCCGACATCTGGGCAAAAACGCAACGGTGCGAGGCCGCGCATCGTGTCATTTACTGCCACCACTCTCACCATCAAGGTCGGTCTCTATCTCACTGAAACCTTGTCCAAATCCCCTAAACTAACTTACCTACAGCACTGTTAGGACTTCCTCTACCACTCCATCTGGTCTCTATGGACGTCTAGGCAAAAACGCGTCGGTGCGAGGCCCGAACATCGCACCCCACTACCACCAATCCTCTCCACTAAGCTAGGTCAATATCTCATTAATTTGCTGACCAAATCTCTTCAACCAACTTACCTACAGCGCCTTTGGGACTCCCTCTACCACGATATCTGGTCGCTATGGACGTCTGGGCAAAAACGCGTCGGTGCGAGGCCGCGCATCCCGCCTCACTGCCACCATCATCTCCACCGATCATCTCCACCAAGGTAGGTCACTATCTCATTGAGTCGTTGACCAAATCTCTCAAGCTAAGTCATCTAGAGGATCGTTAGGACATCCTCTACACGCCCATTCAGTTGTTACGAGCGACCAGGCAGAAACGCGTCGGTGCGAGGGCACGCATCGTGCCGCTCACAGTCACCACACTCACTTCTGCCTCCCGTGCATCCCGACCATGCCCCCAACAACGCCTCCTTCCCTTCTCCCCCCAACCCCAATCCTGTGGCGCCCCCGCCCCCACTATCTTCGTCCCCATTGAGTATCGCCTACCACGCAAGATCGGCGTCCGTGAACGCGAACACAACCACATACTCAGATGTCCATGTACGCTACAACGTCGATGGTCCCCAAACGCCCTATCTCTCAGTCCCCTCAAACTTATCCGACGAGCCCGGTCGAGGAGACATCCCCTTCCGCAGCCGGCGGTTACGATATCGATAACCCCGGAGCGCCGACGTCTGGCAAGAACGACAATGACGAGGGCCCGCTAAAAAAGAAAAAGGTAGGCTTCGTTTCGCTTCCCTCTCCTTGTATTCTTATTTGTTCGGAAGGCGCCAAAGAAGGTCGTCCCGACAGAGCAATATGTCTACATCACATGTGGACGCACCGACTCTCCCAAGTGGCGAAAGGTACGTGCACGGCACTGACGGCTAACCAGATGCTCATCGTCGCAGGGTCCCCGTGGTCCAAAAACGCTGTGCAATGCTTGTGGCCTCAGATGGGCTAAACAAACCAAAGTGCAAAAGCTCACTGAGGAAGCTGCAGCTGCAACACAGCATTCATCTTAGGTTCATTTCTGTTTCATTTCATTCGTGTCAGATTCTCGGACGGAATGTATATCTATGTACCAACTAATAATGTACGGACCTAGAAACATGTAGAATATTCTCTGAGGGTGATATATATTGTGTCAAAAGTGGTTTAAATCCTTGGCGGTCCAAGCGCGGTATACGAGAGATTCGAACCACCCAACCTCTTTTCCGTGAAATTGATATGTCCGTAAGATATAGCTCGCAGACGGGGCTAGGAAGGTCGGGGATGATCTAGAGAGGAAAAGGCTCGCGATCAAGGAGGTACTTTCCGGTTGGGTGGAATGCCAGCGCGCACACCCAGTTGTCGTGCCCCGGGAGATTTTTCAGCAGTTGGCCGCTTGCCCTGTCCCACAGTTTGATCGTCTTGTCGCGCACACCGGTAGCAACGTAGGCACCAGAACGTTTAGAGCAGTCGGTGTTCTGCACTATTTCAGCAAGTGAGACATGTGAAACAGGCCATGCGTACCGGTATGCCTGCGAGCTCGCGTATGGCAGCGTATGCGGCTAGCAGTGCGAACGCGATGACCTCGACGGCATTTTCGTGCCCCCGCAGCTCCATCTCCGATTCGCCTGTTAACGGGTCCCAAATGTGGGTGGTGGTACAGCGGGGTGTTGGCGCGCGGATTCTGGAGGGGAACATAGTAAGTCCAATCTCGCGAGTTTGGGATCAAGCCCAAGGCTAGGCCTGGTTGTACGAGTAGACAGTTGCCTCCAGAACAGCGTAGACGGGCCCGGTTCTGAGCGTCTTGCGGAAGAGGTCGTCCATGGTCGTAGTTCGAGTCACCTTGATTAAGTTTGGTATCTTGATTAGGAAATGTGACCCTAGGAAGGCCCTGAAATAAACTTCTTTTGTTAAGCCGCGCTTGAGCCACTCTTTATTTCTCGTACCACTACTTTGCGAGATGTTGACTGGTAAGTTTCGACGTCCTCCAATTATTTCTGGGTTTTTTGTGTGTTTTCTGCATATTATGGATTCCAAGGACACGTTGTGCCCACTTTGACGTGTGTCCGACATTGGATGTGCCGAAAGTGGGCAGCACAGCGCCGTTCCTTGGCCCCTTATGCTGCTTTTTTCTTTGCACGTCTCTTGTATTTGTGAACCTAAACTCACGCGAGGCGACACATCATTTTCTTGCAGACCGTGTAACGCGTTCTGGGCGCCTCTTTAATCTGACTGTGTTCGAGAACACCATCATTGTCCCCAACGTGAACTTGCAGGAGCTTCTTGGCCGCCGTGCAGAGCAAGACTCCGACTCTGAGTCGGGCGAAGAAGATGAGTCCGAAGAAGTGCCGATCTTCCATTTTGGGAAATGTCAATCATCCAGCTTCTTCGACACCACCTCTCCACTGTCCAGTTCAACTGCGCCCTCCACATCTGGCAGCAAGCGACCACCAGAGGACCGCTCCCTCTGTGGTTCATCCGCTAAGAAACTACACCTTGCTACCTCTTCTGAGCAGAATACTGCCTCTTTGACCAATGACAACAACGTCATTCATGGTACCAATGAACAGCGTAAGCACGACAAGAAGCATCGCAAGAATGATCGACGCCGTGCCAAACGCAGGGAGGAGCGAGATAATGCTCGAGTGGATCACCGCAAGGCCTTATGCCATTTGCGTGTGCAGCAGACGAAGCCCATCCCCATTCCAGGCGAGTTTCGCTTTACCGAGCACCGGCGCCCAGTTGCGTCTACTGGCTGGATGGGGCTGCGGGATACAGCTATCATCAATGCTGCTGACTGTGATGAGGAAGGCGTCGTGCTCCCAGAGGCAAGGGCGTACACAAAGGAGGAAATAATGCATCTGTCCATGGGGATGCACTACGTTGACTGGGACGGGTGTGTTATTACAGTTGCTTCTTGCCACATTTCTCCAAACTAACTTACTTTCTAGTGTTCCAGGCCCCCTGGTCGATACTGAGGGCACTGCTTTTGCCCTTCTTGCCGGTGGCCCTCGAGATCCGAACTGGACGGCCAAGGTGGCAGATGAAGCGGCCAAAAGGATGCAGGAGGCGGCAAAGCAGATTTGGGGCGAGAGTGCAGAGGTTTACACCCTGCCTAAACGGTACCGGAAGAAGGGTGCGGGGAAGAACAACAAAGCTCCGCAATCTTTCCCGGCCAGCCTTTTCCCACCCAGCGAGCTACCGCGCCGTGGCCCATTCTACGCCAAGTCAGTCGGCATTTCAATGGGAGGTGGGCAAGAAAAGCCTCCCATGGGATACTCAATGCACTCATCCTGGCGCAGCTCCTTGCTACTGAGCCTTTTTGAAGGATAGCGGGGTTTGTCAATGGTGAGTATTTTGTTTTTCGCTTGATACTCTAGCTGAGTCCGCACAGGTATGTTCGAATCCTATGCACCGCAGCTTCATGCCTACTATCGGACAACAATGGAAAGTCTCTACAGGGAAATGCCGAATCTCCCAAGGAACTACGACGAATTTACTTCCGTGTTTGCAGCAGCAACTTTCAACTTCGGTCCGTGGACTATCACCTTCCCTCACTTAGACTTCGCCAACCTCGCATGGGGCTGGTGCGCAGTCACGGCCCTCGGTGCATTCGACCCCGACAAAGGGGACCACCTCATACTTTGGGACCTTCGACTTGTCATCCGCTTCCCCCCCGGTTGCACAATCCTCATTCCTTCCGCGATCCTCAGACACTCAAACGTCTCAATCCAGCAAGGGGAAATGCGGTACTCGTTTACCCAATATACTGCAGCTGGAATCTTCCGCTATGTAGCCAACGGTTTCCGCACGGAGAAGCAGGTCGATCTTAGCAAGATGTCGAAGGCAGAGAAAGTGCAGAGGGTTGAAGAGCGAAAAAACCGGTGGTTCAAGGGGATGAAGATGTACTCAAAATATATTGTAGAGTCTCAATAGAATTCATCTGACTTGTCTTGTAAATTCCGAGATTTGTTTCCGACTGATTGAAAGTTTTTGCGACCAAGCATAATCAGACTGGCGGCCAACAGTGTACGGCTTGATGGTAAACTCGTCTTTCTTTCCCCGTCATTGCCACTTCCCTTCCACACTTCTTCCATGCCATCTCTGCGTTCTACAGGCCCATTTAAAGCTCTTCCTTGTTAATCTTTACATGAAGCATTGAACGTGCACTAACATGCTTTGTTCACAGTCATCTGCTTGTAATCGGCATTCACTGTTCTCGAGTCTTCAACCCCGCGTTCCAAGCTTCTCCTCAGGGTTGTTTGTAAGTACCGTCCTGTCAACTCTTTACACTAGTACGTTCAGGTGCACCAATTTCCATGAGGTGCAGCACAGCATAGAAAACCTTTGTACGTCGTATTCTTGAAGAGTTTTGCGCCTTCCATCCGCATGAACAAGATATCGGCTACATCTTCTGCCGCATAGGGAGAAGATGTTTTCCCGCGCGGTAGAAGAGGCTCTCTGCAACTCGCAATTTGATGAAGTATTCATGCGCAGTGCAAGGAATGCGGCAATGCATATGGTATAAAGCCTCCTTGCGCTCCCTTCATTCATAGCCCCATTTCCCCCTTCTGAGTAAATCTCATCTACTGTTCGCACAAAACCCTGTTTCCTGATCCAAAAAATGCAAATCATTGAGGTATATACTGCATTCTTTCGCCGCATTACATCGTTGACAACATTTACAGATGCCCATGCCACCTGCGACATGTGAACCATCTTTTTATCCCCATCGACCATACTCTTCACTCGAATGGGTCCAAGACCTCATACTACGTCGTTCCTCGTGGCTGGAAACCGGCCATTTATACTGACGCGTGGGTCCTGTGCATTCCCTGATCATTTACACTACTTAAAGCCTTTCTAGCATGGAAGCCGACAATCAAGTTCGCGGTTATCAAAATTACATTCGCCAAAGCCAGCCGACCAAAGAGTTGGCACTCAAAATGTGGGCGGAACACTGTCGTAAACACCATGGCACGCCATGCCCAGACGCCGTTAAAACATATTGGAGCATCAAAGGCTTAAGGGCTATCTTCTGTTCGAGGTACGTCTGTTGTCGAAAGCAGTATTTTGCTGTTGTTGACACGCCTACCAGAGACCAGGCGATTGAATTCGCTACGAGTGTCGGCTTTATGAGCGTCAATTTGTTTGGAAGTCTGAACGAGGAGGAGGTCAAGGCCTTTGTTGGCTTGGGGAATTAGTTTACTCCGCTAAAATGAACATATTTTCTCGCAGATGATATTTCCCATTATGGCGTGTTATGGATTAAGATCAAAGACGAGTAAAACGATCTTTCCTGTACCCGTACCATTCAATTCCTTTCCCTTGTCGACAAGCTTGAGGTGAGCGGCCAGTGCCTTATCAGCTAATTCCGTCAAACGTTGAAGTTGTATGGTAATATCATGGTTCGCGAGATTTGTCTGCAGTTTGTGAACAATATTATGTCGTGCCTTTGTGAGCGCGTCAAAGCTTCTCTGAAGCTTCTCGTTAATATTTGCAATCTTTTGGTCTGCTGCCAAAAGAGCACGGCATTGGGCGTTGTCTAAGAAAACTGCATAAGGATATAGATACTCGTGATTGGTGTACATACCTCTTTTTCTCAAGTTCATGAACGCATTTTCAGAAATATGACCCGACAAATAGGTCGGCTTGATACCATAAGTCTCGAACATCTAGAGAATAATTAGCTGCAAGATGACATGCTGGATAAACGGTGGGCCTACTTCCAAAGTGCGCATCTTCAAAGAGTCGAACACTTGTCCCTTTTGAAGCCCTCCTAGCAATGTACAATGGACTCCTTCTCGATTTGCATCACGGTGAACCGACTCGATCAAATTGGTATTCGACTCGCTCGCCATCCAGATTGATCGTGGTATGAAACTTCGCTCCCAGCAGATAGATTCAAACACAAAATGGGTGGTTTCCTTGTCTTTGAGCCAATCTAACGTCGCTCAGCTTTATTCAGAGATGCACAACTTAACATACCTTTACCGGCTTTTCCACCGGTGTTTCGAATGGCTGCTAAAGTACCTTCGCGGTCCGTATGTTCCATGCACAGAAGACTACGCATTAGTCTCTTCACCTCCGCGGGCACAGCGCAGGATGTGATGTTGCGATAGTAGTGGTTGGAACATAAACGAAATACGCGATGAAGATGTTCGTACGGAGTGAGGCTCTGGATGCTACGCTCGGGCTGATGAAGATCTGCTTTAATACGCATCGTCGATGCCAGAGCTTGTAGATAGAGCCCCAGGCCTGAATCATTTAGAACACAGCATGACGATAGATAATGAACACACCTTTAGCTTGCCCCCTATGCTGGTCGGCACCCCATTCCAGAACCATTTTGCCGCAATCATCGACATCAATGCCATGCAAGTGGCGCCATCTGAGACGTTTGCCTGTATCTTCATAGATGATCTCATCTATAGCATTGAATATGTGTTGATGAGCAACAGCGCTTTGCCGATTTAAGAATACTCAACAGAAAATCAGACCTAGGACACTTTCAGAAGAGCACAAAGTACCACGAAGAAACGTACTAGTATTAGCATCTCGGTCCATGCACGCCATCTCAAACTCCAGAAAGTCGACAATTCTCTTGAATGCGATGTCACTTTGCAAGTACCTTCCATGTTCAAGAAGGTGCCGACTCGCTATCGGCGACATGCATACGATAATACGAAGTTTGGTGTCTTTAAAAGGGAGGTCGTCTTCGTCCTCTTCATGCTTTTGAATAGAATCGTTATCGAAAATCATGAGACGTCTGATGTAATGCTCTGATGCAGGAAGGTGCGCGTCTTGAAGGTCCTTGAGATGTTGGATAGCTGAAGAGAAAGGTTGTAGTTTTGTCAAAAAATACTCGAGTCAAGACGCACCGTCCCATCCAGTTCCGAAGGGGCAGTGGATCTCTTTGATTTGTTTAATGTATGCTTTAATGTGAGACCGGTTCGCAAGGGAAATGTGAAGGTGACTGAGAGTAGGCTGAGATATCCGTGGAAACTTCAATGTGAGGAATGTTTTCAAGATGGGATGACGTAGAAATTGACGCGGAGTTATATCAGGTATATCTTCGGCCAAGTCTTCAAGAAGCCGAAAGATCTGAGTTTGGACGGTAGGAGGAGTTTTTGTGGGCAGTGGAATGGGATGGGTGTGATGGCCGTAGGACGTTACCAAAATATACGGACAATCAGCCCAGAATTCTTCCAAGGGCTCGATAACGCGAAACCTGACAGAACACGCCAGGTGTTGCATCAAAGGTTGGATGAGCTGGCCATTTTCGTCTCGATGGTCGTGAGCTACATCCAGAAATTTGTTACATGTTCAATTCAATAAATTTAAAGAGAATGAAACATACGACAAATTGCTCTCTGAGATAAGGCGTTGGTTATGGTTGTGCACTCGACCAACGGTCCATAACCAAGGTCAAATGCTGCCTGTTCTATAAGGGCAACTTCCTCTTCGTCGTCACAGAGAACTGCTTTAATATACTTAAGATCATATGCTCCAGTTGAGGTTCCGACAAAACCATCATGGAAATGATCACGCGAAGTCTCTTTACAATAATGTTCACATCTGCAAACAGGAACGTTCAGACAAGAGTTCCCTTGGAAGGAAAATATGTGCTCACTGTATATGAGGGTGGCCACGGGAATCGTAACGAAAAAAAAGTTTACCCTCGCAAGGAGAGACCCCGGGTATATAGCCTCGCCGAACTTGACTCTTATAAATTTCCATAGTCTGCCTTTTCTCTTCCTCATCCTCTGTTCGTACAGAGGCCTCGGTTAAAGGCCGTGAGCACCCAAGTTTCCGAAGAGCAGTCAAATAGGCGGCTGTTCTACAGAAGACGTCCTTGGTAGGAGATGCATACTGAAGGCGTTCTTCGCGGTCTTGTCTCAGCCGTGTTTGAATATTAGCCAAGGAGGCTCGTGTATGGGGTACTGAAAGAAGATCGTTGTCGGCAAAAGGGCAGATCTTTACACCTTGGCCTAAACATTATGAATCAATGAATAATATTCGAGTCCTATATAAGTAGTACACAAACAGGTACTGTGACGCTCAGAACAAGGTACCTGTATGCCCTCCTTGTCCACCATAATACGAAAAAAAACCTCTGTTCCCCCTTTGGTCTGGCCCATGGGTTGCCCTCTCGAGTACGCGATATTCAGGTCTGGGACTTGCCAGTCATTCGGGTCCATACGGAAAAGATGCCCAATGGGGTTCACGGTACTGGTCTCCGGATATTCAATCACAGTATGGGGTGGATACCGATAAAGGATGGAAAGGGTGGTATTGCTTGTCAGAGAGACATTCGTTGCCAGAGTGGGGTCTTCGGCGGGAGTGGGAGGTCATAAAGGACGCTGAGGAGGTGGGGAGCGCGGCGGATGATCCATGGTCAGCAATCGGTGGGCTTCGAGATACTCGATGGCTGACAAGAGGTGTTGTTGAATGTCCCGTGTAGCTCGGACACCATGAGCAGGAAAGGCCGCAAGCCGTTGTAATTGCGGTTGGATGTCAACAAGGCCAGCCTGCATCTCGGCCTGAATGCGCTGGCCTTCAGGGTCTGAAGGGTTTAGCAAGTCGACTAAAGACAGAGGCATAGTGCGAGCAGCAAAGTGGGTTGAAAGTTGGTATCTTCCGACGAATAGCACTTCTCCACCATTGCCTTGAAACACGAAGGAAGGGATCAAGGATACACCCATATTAATTGTAGAAGCAGAGCGGAAGAATTGTGGAAAAGCGGAATTTCTGGTTGAATTTTGTGTTGTGGAACGCCACTGGCACGCCACAGGGGAAAGCCGTCGACAGTTCCGGGTCACAGGCCTAGACTTGAGCGTTACATGCTGTGGGATTTCGGAGTTGAGCCGACGGCGGGAGGCATGAGGCGCATGCACACGAGACGGCGCATGAAGATCCCGCTAGGCCAGACGCATAAGACGACAGTTTCCGGACAAGAACTGTCAGAAGAGGGTGGTTCTGTTCGATTACGGCAAGACATCATTAGACTAATCAACCCCATCCTCATTGCATGCGAGCTTCTCATCATGTGTTAACAGCCACAAATATTCTACTTCCTCATCCTATCAGTTATACTCACCATATTTCTCCCCTCCTCCACTTCTCTCTAGTTACACCAAGAGCTGGCAGCTTCACCGCTCCTTTCCACGCTTCATACGAGTCCTCGCGCACGTCAAGACGACCACGTGACCGTGCCTCCAAACGAGCAACATTCGTGATACTGCGATTATACCCGTGTTGAAAGAATCAGCAGTCTCTCATATTATATATTGTTTCCCTTCACTTTCAGCTTCCATTTCGTTATTCCCACTTATATATCTTTCCTCCCACATACATTTCCTCACCGATGGTCATGCTCATGCTGTGGAGTCGCGGCTGATTCGGATTACACCGGGGATCGAGCCGACTGTGGCCTGGACACCCATTTGTCATCGTCTTGCGGGGACGAGCTCTCTCTATCACGTCTTTGCGCATTCCCTGATCAGTTTGTGATTCAACAGCGCGGCTGGCCTTAGGTATTTTATTTTCCTCTATCCCACGGACTCTCTAGCTATACATTGTTTGTACGATTTGGTCTCGTTACGCTGGGCTCTGGTCACGCAGGAGCACGTGTTTGAGCCATCCCGATCGCATGTGTTGCCTGGCAATGTGACATATAGGGGATTCCTCTCTTTCCCTCTTCCTCCATCTTCCTCGCACTTTCCTTGCGATTCTGAACGAATATCCGAGTATACGGGCTCCAGAGGCGGACGCTCTGCAGACACATAAGCTACAGTAAAGCTGTCTCCCTTTTGTGATTATTTTACTTTGTGGTTGTAGCTACTCTCTCTCTGCCGACCCGCCCTTTCTGGTCCATCTAGCGGCCAACCCCTACTTCTACACCCCTCTTCTAAAGCACTTCGAATAATACCTGCACAGCGGGTGAAGCCGGTACAGTCGTGCTAGTGAGATGTGTTGTCAACTGGCGCAAAACATGGTATGATGGCGTCTTGCGCATTGAGAAGTAGATTCAGCTACAAGGATGCACTGGGAATGGGAGGACGCACCGGATGCCACTAATCCATCTCACCCTCCGAACACCCTGCTAGGTCGGTTTAGTGTCCAGAATGGGAGGTTGAATGAGCTTGTAGGTATGAAGAGTTTATTGACGAGAGGCTAACACTGAAGAGAGGACAGGGGAGGAAGGGAGGGTGGAGGCGAGAGGAAAGAACAACCAACCACGTGGTCAATGTTTGCCAGCTTGTGTGACTCATGTCCGGCGTCTGCGCGGATTTAAGGACTCTCTCGCACGCCGTTCCACGCCTTCGCGAACCCGCCCCTTCAAGTTGGCTGGCTCTCGTTCGCGCTGCACTAGGCAGCTCTCGTGCCCCTGAGTGTAGCTTCCAAAAACATACTTGGGCTTGGGGCCATTGCTGGCGCATGGCAGTACTCGTCAGGCCTTCGGCCTTTAAATTTTGTCGCAGAATACATTCAAAATTAGTACTACATTCAAGATTAGTCAACCACTATGTACAGGGTAATGTCCTAGTATAATAAGCGGACAAACGCATAGTCAAACGAACCGAACTGGGAAACGAACTGAGGAGGCGATGAAGAACCATCTGATTAAATTATAACAGTGGGGAGAAGCGGTAAGGAGTCCACAAATTATAATAAAAGGACCAACCGGCATGTATCCATAAAAAATGAGCACCACGTCTTCCCAATTTTTCAAGAAGAGCTTTGCCAGCGTCAAAAGTGGACTACGCAAAATGAAAAGGTCGATTTCTGTGAGTTCGCTCAAAGCGCACACGCCACAACCGTTAATTCCGTACCAACAGGGCGATTCGAGGGCTGAAGTCTCAAAACGCAGCAGAACGTCGATCCACCCATCGTTACTGGGGCCGGACCGATTTGGCGCTACATCGGGTGCGCCACAGCAGACGAAGCACGATCAGGTAAGAAAAAGATCGGAAAATTTACGCATTAACTTGAACGAATTCCGCAGGTCGATTCAGGGAAGGATACCGATTTCAAGGAAGAGGCCGAGAAAGGCAAACCTATGCCAATTGTGCGCGACATTTTCGCCTACAGACACTGAGACTGACGTCAATTAAAGCCATACCCGGACGACCATGTCGTTCACTACCTAACCACCGAAGAGGAGGTCAACAAAGCGCTGGCACACATTAGAGAAGGAGCTATAGGCTTCCACACTGAGTACGTATCGCGCAAACCAACTGAAGAGGAAAGTTTCATAGAGGAGATATTCAACAATGTGCCCAGAAACAAGAGGTCCGGGACTCTCGTCTGGCAAGCGATACAGAAAAAATACGGCATGGGATTCCAGATTGAGTGGGACAATATCGGACTGTGCATTGTGCAGATCGCCAGGGGAAACGACGTATGGCTATTGAATATGAACAGAATTAAGGGTAACGTGAAGGTCGACTAATTAATCATGTTACTCACTACATTCACAGCATTTCCTGAAGAATTGCGACGAATCATGCTGGCCCCCGAAATACCGAAGGCTGGGGTAGGCATATCAGCAGATTTGGCCGTCTTCTGGAACGACCTCGGGTCAGACATGAACAATGTCGTCGATTGCGGCCTCATGGCGAAGCTATTATTTGCAGAGAAGTACAAAGAAACATCGTTCACCAACCTTTCGTTGCAGCAGAGCACGGAAGACGTTTTAAATCTCACAATCGGGAAGGAGATGCAGAAGACCAATTGGAAAGGAGACGACAATGGCGACATCACGGACGAGTAGAAGAAATGTGAGTTGTATTCAATTTAGATGGTAACACACCAGGCGCATCCCCTTACGATGATCACAGACGCCGCCATAGACGCTCACGCCTCACTCCGTTTATACGAGGCCCTTGTGCCTGCTCTGGACGATCTAGCGACGAGGGTGAACTGAAAAATTCCGTCTGCATGGTACACATTTAATGCGAGATATGGGCTCCCGATGAAAACGAGAAAGACTTACTGGGATAGAGACACCCCGTGGAGCATCACGGATTGCAGTTGGTTTTATGGCGGGAAATTCCAAGGCCATGTATAGTATGCATATTTAAATAGTCAATAGCGCAATGTCTAGAAAAACGGCCAATGCGCGCAAAAAAAAAAAAAAAAAAGAGCGGCGTGAACAGCAGATTGACTCACACAAGGTCGAAAGAGATTGTGTAGTTGAAGGTCACACATGTGTCACATTGCCGTCACGGCTTACCACGACCACCAGAATTTGTGCAATAACTTTCGGGGGAGATTTGAAGAGCATCCATAAAAAATCAGAATATTATATTGTCTATCCCAGACTCCACTCAAAGTGCCTTTACAAACGGCAGGTCAAAATTAACCGCATGGTGAACACATTTATTTCAACTTGGATTAAATCTGTCATTTAGCGCCCTGCTCAGGCGATATTGTTGCTTTTGGTGCTCGTAGAAATTCGGCGTGGACGAAAATGAAAAACAATAGTATTTTAACGTGTAAAACGCGTCAGAAAACAGCCGAGAATTGCGAGAGGCGAGCAGTAGGGAACATCTGGGCGCGTTACCAACATCCGTCCGCATATGGATGGGACATCGGGCGAGACCGGCCTTTTCCGTCAGCACTTGTGATGGGACCTAGATATTTCGGATATCTGATGGGAAGGTCAGGCGCGCGGTAAGTTACTGATGTGACAGACTCGTGGCGTCCCGCCTCTGGCGCATATTTATCCCGCCCTGCCCCTGCGTATTATTCACACCTGGGAAACGGCAATCTGGCGGCGGAACGTTAGCGCAACTTGTCGTCAAATATAATTTGGTGAAACCAGTTTATTCTGTCTAGGTTCCATAGCATATACGGCTTTATTGCAAAGCCGTATTACACCAGCAATTTTTTGAATGCCCTTTGGCCGGGGAAATTTGACAGTTCACCAAGAAAGGAAGCTCGAGCAATCGTAAGCAACTAAAGGTAATGTAAAGTCCCAAAGCGGAAAAAAAGTCACGATTTTATACAAATTAGGAAATGATTCCACCACGGATAGGACTACGTCACCTTCAAAAAACCATCCAGTATGGCGGTAAAGCTGTGCAAAAAGACGAGTTTAAAAATAAATTTTTAAGACTCGTAACATCTTGCTTCAATTTCATCGGACTCGGACGCCGCATTTTCGCGGAGGTGCTCCCAAATGCAACCAGCGTCATCTGCCTAGGCCACCGGTCCCCTTATGAGGGAAAATTTGGTCCGTTATAGTGTCCATATGAACAAGATCACCATTGATGCGCGCAGAGCTACGCAGACTCTTTCAATCTTCCATGATGTAGTATCATGCAAGATGCGGAACAGCTCCTTCATTTAGTCCCGGTGCATCTCAATGCGTGTGAGCTGAACAAAATCTCGCTCTCAAAAGCTTCACGAGGGTTTGATCTGCACTCAAATGTTGCGCAAAAATATTGACACCAGGGAGCGCAGCCTCTCTGCTGTGTATGAAGACATGGGACAGGTTTGGGCTGCGATACGGAGGAAGGGCTTTCCAGTTATGTACGGGGCGCGCTTGGAGAACGATCCATGCGACTTCAGCCCGATTGACGGTGCGTCCACCTAAACTACCCTTCAAGCTTCAGTGCTCAACATAAAATAGTCATCATTTCTCTCCGCAGAATACACGCTCGCTTTCCAATGCTCCTGTTCAAATTGTTCAAATTGATTTAGCAGTTGGTTTTGGGGAGTTTTTGTTTTGTTTTTCTCGAGCTCATCCTAGATGTGATTCAAAATTATCTCTATATTTATATTGCTTCACATTGTATTCCTAGACATCCAACCTATTAAGTAGCGTGCGACGGCAAATGACGGGAACTGGCAGGAAATAGCCCACAAACTCACCAGTGGTGCATAGTTCGCAGCGCAAAACATCATAGTGCTCCCTAGTGCTGCATAGTGCTTGGTGCGCCACCGCATAGTGCTATCCACTACTATGGGCTACTATGGACGCTATAGTACTATGGCTCAACTATGGCTCGGCTACGGTTTTCCAGATGACTCCTGATCGGGTCCAAAAGAGGTAGCTGTCAAAAGGTTACCTTGTTGAGTGACAGATAGGGGTCGTAGGCCAGGTATTTTAATGACGAGTGCTCATACTGTACCGGACTCACAGGTCCTATCCCCGACCACCATCTGCAGAAAGAGAAGACTGACGCCTACGAGCACGGCTCGATGTCGCAGTGAACTCAGCAGTGGGGTCCAATGGCAAGCAGTATTACTGCTATCAGCCATCGATATTGGCCACGTTGCCGCCCACGTCGACCTCACGAGATGCCGACTATTTTGCTCCATATGCGAACAACGGCTGGAGGCTTCGAGCCCAGACCTCACTGAAATGAAAGCAATGGCGTCAACGTGCCTCCCGGTCCTCTCCCGACTCAACACGATGAAAGATGAGATTCAGACTTGTTGTGCGGGCTGTCTCGGACAGCGAGCGCGACAGTCTCACACTGAGCCCCTATGATCAAAGGAGCCGCCCCTGGACCAAAAATAGACAGGTGCCAAATAGGAGTAGACACTCAAGCTGTTTGTGTTCTCTCCTGCTTTCTCTCGAGGCTCTTCGTCTGCTCGTCTGGTGAACCGGCACCGCAAATGGCTTGAGGAGCAAGTTAGATCCGCTATAACATCGGTCTTAGAGAGACTATTCATTCACTGGGCTGATCGACGGACGAATCAATGACAACCCTTGGCATACTGTGGAAAAGACAAAGGCTTTCTACTTATATCTTCAATCATAATGGCGATATGACGACATCTCCGCTGGGCGCAACACTCTCGTGGACGAGGTTGTGTACATCCCCGATTTCAGACAACTCGCTTCTTACCGCACAGTGGTTGTCTCATCTCGCAAAACGGAAAGAATAGATGATAAATTGCTCCATTCGCTGGTCCTTCTCGGACTAGTGTTGCCGCGACTCGCTAAGTCGAGTCGCGACTTAAGGACACCGTCGACTCGACTCGACTCGACTTAGGGAAATCAAGTCGCTCGAAGCCACTTAAGTCGACTCGAGTCGATCAAGTCGATGATGTTTTCCCACGAAATATTGAACAATGTGTGTAGCATAGGGTACGGTAGCTTACAATTGACAAACGGTAGAAGTTTACGAGAATCCAGCTTCCTCCGGCATATACAAATGTGGCGCACCATCTGCCAACTCACAGCTGTCAGAAATTTCCCGCCAAGTGTCCACTGTGTCACCATTGCCCTTGGAAGCTAAAATGCGAAGCCAGTCCTCCTCCTCGTCAGGAATGGCAACTGTTTGCCAGTCAGACATGAAGTTAAGTCGTGATTTCTTGTAATTAAACTCAGCAACAGCAGGGTTTCAGTTTAAACCGCATCGTGTCCTACGAGACCCCTGGGTTTAAACCGGTTCGAACCATAATGGTTCAAACCGTGACTGTTCCTCCTATAGAACTTGCCTCTAACTGTGCAGTTTGAACCATGATGGTTTAAACCGGTTGGAACCACTAATGGTTCCAGCTGGTTTAAACCACTGACCAGTTGGAACCATCAATGGTTTAAGCCGGTTGGAACCATCAGTGGTTCAAACCGGCTGGAACCATCAGTGGTTTAAACCGGTTTGAACCAAAGTTGTTTGGACATGTTTTTCTTTTTTTGTCCTTGACTCTTTTTTTCCCTCCTCTCTTAATATTAGTGACCGTCTGCCTCCCAATCGCCCGACTCCTTCCAAAAAAGGAAATTCATATCATTTGGACTCAGAAACTCACAGAAAAATTGTGAATAATCGCGAAAAAATTGTCTAAGGCACAAATAGGTTAGTAGATGGCATCCACCAAAAATGGAAATCCATTAAAAAAAATGAAAGTTGTAGCCCTCATTGAGCACTACAATGTTGACCAATTGACTATGGTGATCAGCTCATCGGTTGGGCCAAAAAAGGCCAAAAAACTTTCGAAAACACGGTTCATTTTAGGGAATGATTGGGCCATGTCTCAGTAACTGCTGGGTGGATTCTCGTGATTCTAGTACTGTTAGAAAGCAGCTGACCAGGGCTTTCAGATGGGGTTATTCATCAGCTATTTTTATTTTTTTAGAATGATTTGGCTTGTATCTTGGGAACTGCTGGATCAATGATCCTCTCAAACAGAAAATCCCTGATATCTCAACAGCAGTATTTTTGTATAGTTAGCAGCAAGTGTCACTTGAAAGTGCTCATTCACCTCTGTACCACAATCATGGGAATCAATCCAGCAGTTTCCGAGATACCAGCCAAATCATTCTAAAAAAATAAAGATAGCTGGTGAATAACCCCATCTGAAAGCCCTGGTCAGCTACTTTCTAACAGTACTAGAATCACGAGAATCCACCCAGCAGTTACTGAGACATGGCCCAATCATTCCCTAAAATGAACCGTGTTTTCGAAAGTTTTTTGGCCTTTTTTGGCCCAACCGATGAGCTGATCACCATAGTCAATTGGTCAACATTGTAGTGCTCAATGAGGGCTACAACTTTCATTTTTTTTAATGGATTTCCATTTTTGGTGGATGCCATCTACTAACCTATTTGTGCCTTAGACAATTTTTTCGCGATTATTCACAATTTTTCTGTGAGTTTCTGAGTCCAAATGATATGAATTTCCTTTTTTGGAAGGAGTCGGGCGATTGGGAGGCAGACGGTCACTAATATTAAGAGAGGAGGGAAAAAAAGAGTCAAGGACAAAAAAAGAAAAACATGTCCAAACAACTTTGGTTCAAACCGGTTTAAACCACTGATGGTTCCAGCCGGTTTGAACCACTGATGGTTCCAACCGGCTTAAACCATTGATGGTTCCAACTGGTCAGTGGTTTAAACCAGCTGGAACCATTAGTGGTTCCAACCGGTTTAAACCATCATGGTTCAAACTGCACAGTTAGAGGCAAGTTCTATAGGAGGAACAGTCACGGTTTGAACCATTATGGTTCGAACCGGTTTAAACCCAGGGGTCTCGTAGGACACGATGCGGTTTAAACCGGAACCCTGCTACGGTACTTAAACTTCAGCATTTGAAGTGCTTCCATTAGCAGGGCATTGGTGCGGTTTCGGCGTTTGGTATCAGTCTCGGCTGACGATGAGAAAACTCGCTCGGACGGCACAGAGGTAGCCTGGATGGGAGCATAGTCTGCAAAGAGCCGGAATATCCGCGGCCAAGTCGTCTTCCCGTGATTCTAAGTTCAAAATTGTGAGTGCTGTGTTGAAAATGGAAAACCTGAGTGCCAAACCATCCAGTAGCCCACCATGTCAGTTGACTTTCGTGGTGGGAGAGAACTGCTCATGTAGTGATTCATTTCGTCTTCAATAGATTGCTCGCCCCCAGTTGCACTGCCGCTTGCGCCAGAAAAATCAAGGGACTGGGCAGCATTTCGATAGCGGTTTGCTACCTGTGTTATCGCAGTAAATGTTGGGACACCTGCCAGTGGGCGGGTTCGGGAATGCGATCGTGATGGGGGACGAGAATCCGAGCCAGATCCACTAGCACCAGGGGAACTGGCTCGAGAGCGAAGATCCGGGGACCCAATAACATTCACGTATGCTCGCAGCTTGAGACCCAATCAGTCAGATCGTAACAGAATATAACGAGGTTGACTCGCCTTGGCCAAAATGACTTCCTTTGCCTCGTCTTGCTCCTCTTGTGACCAATTCTTACGAATCCACTCGAACCGGATTGAAGGATTTATGACTGCATACTAAGTGCATGTTCCACAAGTCATGGATTACTTACACATAGCGATGATGTATGCGTCCGTATCTCCCATCTTGTTGTAATAATTCGTCGCAATGTCAAGGCCGGGTTGAATAAATTTGGCAATATTTTCGTTTTGCAGGTCGGTGTCAGCAAGCATGGATTTCCAGGACGACATAAAGAGCTCGAAGGCAGGGATGGAACCGGCAAGGATAGGCGTATTTTCTACTGACATGGTGGTTTGGACGGTATGTGGTTGCTAAATCAAAGGATTAGATTCGGGTGGTAGATATTTATTTGGTGTCACCTGAAGAATCAACTCCATTAACTCCAAGCGAAGCCAGTGCTTATTCTCCAAAGGGTGGCGCAACTTATTCGCGTCCCGGTTGAGAGCAAAAAATCGAACGATGGGCTAAAATTCCCAAGATCAACAGCGTCATATTTGGGAAAGAATTCGAATGTTAACTTACCTGTTGTAAATATCGCAGTCGACGAAGCATATAAAACACTGAGTCCCAGCGGGTCTTGACATCCGCCATAACCGTCACCGATGCCAGATTCATCTAGGAAGTATACAAGTTAGAAAGATAACGTGAAAGACTCAAAGTTCAGATTTCTAACCGACGACTCGACCAGTCTGCCCGCTTCTCCCACAGTTACCTCCTTCCACAGGGAATGTGTGTTTCCGTGAGCGATAATATTTTGCAGTTCATCCCGTCGTTGTCCTGACTTCCGGATGAATGCAACGGTCTTGCGAGCGCGGTGAATAGGGCCGGCCTTCCGTGTGTAGCGTGTTGCACGCATGCCAACTGGGACTGGTTCCTCGTCGTTGGTCGACTCTGTTGCTGGCTCTGTATCTGAGTCTGAATGTTCCGCATCAGCGTCGTCCTTTTCCATGACCCTGATAACAGCTTGTGAGCACAGGTTGATTATGTGGGCAAAGCACCGGATATAGTTCTGCTTTTCGTCGAAGTCAAGAATGCCGATGTCACTCAGGAGCGAGCTGAGATGTAACATGAATGTTCCATTATTCGACGCATTGTCAAGAGTAAAGTGACCGACTTGACGCTATCCAACAAGTCAGATGATGGTTTTAAAAACAAAGCCGTCATGGTAAATATTCACGTTCCGCAAAATTCCAGCGTCCTCCAAAATATTGAATACAATGCGCGCAATGCGCTGCCCACTGTGAGCGCCACGAATACGGCAAAAAGCCAACAATGTTTGGCGCAGCAAAACCTGCAAGTCATCCCCTCTCAGACTGAGCCAATGGGCTGTAATTGCGAGGTAGGGGTGCAATCCCTTGCTGCTCCAGATATCAGCTGTAAAGCTGATCTTGCCGATCGCCGCCTTTCAGTGAGGGATCAACTTTGTATGCGTTAAGCCAGTCTTGAACTCACATTCAAAATAACTTTCAACTCGGCATAGTAATGCACCCATGCTTCGACTACAAGCTTGGTGAGCTTGGTCCGATGGGGTATATCCTTCTCAGCGAGCGAGTCCCGCAAAAGCAGTAAGAGATCACGAAACTCTCGACTCTCGATGAAGTGAATTGACTATGCGCTCAGGTCAGTTTTGAACAAGGTTCAGAAATATTTTAACATACCAGGTCATTTGCTACGAACACTTTTACCAATTGCTCCGTGAATGTGTTCATGGAGAATGGGATTCTGTTAAGACTCAATGCTCGGTTCTCCGCCACCTGACGCGCCAGTTCCGCAGGAAGTTTGTTAGCGAATCCATACTGTTCCACTGCCGCAATATATGCCTCCGGATGTCCTGGGGCATTTTGCAGGTGTGAACGGCGGGTTGTGAGACTGGTGTTAGGACCGTAGATTTGACTTGCAAAAGATGAGAGTATGAACAGAATAATCAATTCACACTGCTTATGGGCATAGACGACATTTGAACCCGTTATCTAAAGGACGCCGGCCAAAGAAATACTTTGAGTCCGCGGATTTATCAGTTTGCACAATCTCGGTAGGGTCAACAAAAACACAGTCGTCATCGTCAGCAGGGTCAGTGTTTGGTTGAGTATTCGCAGTCGGTGCCCGACGACGGCGACCAGTGCCGTGTGTTGCAGGCTGCTGAACACCTGTCGTTGTTTTTGCAGCCCGGTGGATCGCTGGCGCTGGAGCTGCAGACGGTGGCGCTGTGTCATCGTCGGAGTCCGGCCCAGTCCTCAATGCAGGTACACGGGGAGCACGTTGACGAACAGTGACGGGGAACTCATCCGAATCGAGTTCAGATGAGTCTTCAATATCCGAGTTTGCATGAAGCCGATCACGAACAGGCGGGCCCGGACTTGCCATCGCGGTGTGTTCAGCGAGGCGACTGGCTAGCTCGTTCGCCATACGACGCGCTGGGGTTTGCGGTGGAAATTGCTATCGCAACAAGGTTATCAATTGTTGACCAGTAGATGAGACTGTATTACCATCTGATGAGCCCGCCCTGCTGCGCCTTCCCCAGTCCGCTGGCCTGACAGATATTGAGAAGATGAACGCAAAATGCATAGATAGAAAAGGTGCTGACCTGTATTTATAACATCACGATGAGTCCCAGTTGTGGCGGGAGTTCTGCCTGCAACTGGTTGGGTTGCTGTGTGCGGCTGAGCAGAAATTTGAGAGACAAATACAAGGCATACATGACAGGCCGGCAAATCCGCGGTCTTGCTCGCCAGAGCTGGCATTATGGGCCGTCGTGAGGGCGGGGGGAGCTGGATTGCTACGGCCACTACGTCGAGTGCGACCAGCGACCGGAGGTGAATCCTCGCTGGCAGGAGGTTCTGCTGGTTGCTCCGCATTTTTGCGTGTTCGACGCATTTGGGCCCGGGGGGTTGAAGTCCAACACTCGCTCGTAGGTCAAAATATAAGGGAACCACCTGCGATAAAAATATTGTTGTTCAACAAATTGCTTGCGTTGTCGTGCACGGTATTCACCCAATCCCAGTGTCTAACAAATTTAGTGACCAACAAGATAGTAGATTGTTCAGCATGAGTGCGTTTCTAGATCGGAAATGAACCTGAATTTCAGTATCCAACCAATCCCAGTCAATCACAAATTTAGTGAACAAGAAGATATGCACAGTTTCTGTCACGAGATGCGCTTGTAGATCGGAAATGAACTTGAACATGGGTAAGTTCAACGATCCACGAGGTTTGCGACCTGAGGATCTGAGTTCTTTTCACAGACCCATTTGAACCAAGCCCTTCTTTTACCCACAAGGTTCGGCAATGGAACACGGCACCATACGGAACATCACTACCAGTGATTCTTGCAACCTTCATATGAAATCTGAATAGTTCAACAGTTAATGTGCCTGGATATGAAGTTCCCACCATCTGTGGAATTGAAGTGAAATAAAAATGCAATCCAGAACCCGCATGGATCCCTCGAGTGCATGCCCACATGTCGACAAGTTTGCATACGGCACGGGGAACACATTGAATATCCGAACCTTGAAATGAAATTTTTGGCAGCTTATACTCTCGCAGGATTCAGGGATTCGAAGGATTCTGAGGCTGAGAATTATACTGAGAGTATGATTAATTTGACACGGCCGTTCGAGAAGAGCAGTTGCGTACTCACATAGATTGGGTGTTGGCCTGACCAGAGCTCTCCGAGCGAAATTCTGCGGGTGAACACACACACACACACACGTTCACATGCACTTAAATAAAATATGATTTGCTCCCATGCTCTCAAACGTTGACTCCTGGACAGCTCAGATGTTCCAAGACAATGCAGTGAGTAGTGAAATACCTCTTTGTATGATTGGCGGTGATGAGTTGGGCGAAAAGAGCACCAGATTTTCGGCGGGTGTGCCCCGAATAATCGCCCTCACCCAGTGGCTCCGCATAGCCGGAGGAGGCAGATACTCGGATGGTCTCTCCCAAAAATTAATGCAGACCATTTCAGCTGCCGATCCCCACTTCCTCGATGATATATTTGTCATCCAACATTACGGGGTAGGTTGGTTCGCAAAGACATTGGTTGTCGACCGGGAGGTAAGTATTCAATACAGTGATCTAAACCAACAACCTTATCAAAATATCATTAGGGAATGTTGGATCTACTCTACCGACATTTGTTTGAGCGAGCAACTCATGAAGCCGCACTTTTTGCCTCATTTCCAAAACTCAAACTGGGACCTCGCTGCGGTCGGTCTTTCGGGCAAGTGTCCTTCACATGCGATGGGTGGGAGTCTTCGTCAGCTGTTGAGGTTGATTCAGATGAGCTCCCAGACCTCATTGATTTCGATATGTAGACACTCGAGCTGTTAGTTGGTCATTAGGACAGAGTTGCGCATCATTGTTTCGTCACTTCGATCATTGACTGACAATCACGACTGAACCCAACCAAACAACCGTCATCCGTGGCGAAATACGGGACATTCTGGTGTTGTAAACCTAGTACGGGGGTTTTGGAAGATTTTCAATTCCGAGACTCGACTCAAGTCTACTTGAGTGGCTCCAAGTCGACTTCCATCGACTTCGAAGTCGTGTCAAGTCTGGGGTCCGGCTCGACTCGACTCGACTCAAGTCGCCTCCGTTAAGTCGACTTGAAGCCGTCCAAGCCTAAGTCGCGGCAACACTATCTCGGACTCGCCGTGTCGAACAAACTCAAACCTCGCAGTGCCCAAGACACCCACTTTCCTGGTGCAGCACAAGGTGATCCTGTTCGCGAAATGCTTAGCTATCATCTGTCGACACGAACGTCTTCGCAAGGCAATATGCCACCAAAGCGTCCAACACCAGAGGCATAGCACCACGATTTTCGGTCTTGATTGCAGGGTCGATCGTTAATGGTATGCACGGGAATACCACTGTCCACGGCCCGTGTTGAATGCTACCTCAGACTCAATCCGGGATGCAGGCACCCATCGGCTTTCACTTTCCTCTTCTCGCAGAACATTTGCGGGTCGCCAGCCTCTTTTTGGCCCGTTGCCGAGTGTAATGCGCATCCCATGCTTGCTATCCTCTTTGTGGAACCAGGCGAATGACATTTCGTATTCTGCATTACTTTTGGAGCTCGAAAAGTTGTAACTCCCAACTCAAGCGAGGGTGAACAACTGCTCTGTCGTATTGCAAGGTTTCGAGGATAGTGTATGCCTCCCCGTCTTCCAAGTTCTGTCCTGAGACGTCTATGACTTATTAGTTGGTAGGCTGTTCACAGGGATTGAGCCGTCGGCGACTGTAGCATACAACTATTGGACGCGTTGTATGTCGGTACAGTACCTGCTTGTTCCTTATTGGGACCTCCGCAGTAATACACCCTTCCTTCCTTCCTTCCTTCCGGCATGTATGGTAGCAACAGTAACGCGTAACGGGCCTCCAAAATGTTGCCTAATTTCTCGAGAGTAACGCGTAACAGGTGGTCAGTTGCTAACCTTAATGAAGAATAATAATAAAACGTTTTTCCGGTGGGCTAAAAAATTGAAAGAAAATCAACGTAGCTATCTACATGTTTAACGGAAGCAATCCATCACGGAATGGCGTACCATTGTCGCCGTAAGCCCAAATATTCTCGGTATCACCATCACTTTGGAGGCTCCCCATATCACCCACCACCATAGAGTTAGAGGAGACAGTGATAGGAAGAAGAAGGAAATTATTTCAAAGCTCTACTACAGTACTGTGCTGCATACAGCCGTTTAACTCAAGTTGCCTAAATTGGCATCCGTAACGCGTAACTTGGCCTTGGTTGCTAACTTTTCAAAATTTGCGAGCGTAACGCGACTCCGGCCGTTGCTACCATACACGCCGGTACAGTATGTATTGTATCTTGAGATAGTACCCAAGAAGTACTCAAGAGTAGTACCCACAAAGGCACTACCGATTATTGACATCATTTGTCGTGCTTTTTTCGCGTAAATAGTGCTTGCGTACTCACATGTAGTACTGTACCTTTACTTTCCACAGTGATAAGACACACGAGAGGGACCAAAAAGAGCAAAAGTTCAAGCGTCCATTGCAAATGCAAATCATTTTCGTGACCGAGCAAAACGCAGGCATGTTTGTACACCTTACACCATGACGGAGAATCTGAAGGCCGAGTCGGAGTCGTGCGGCGGCACAACAGCGGTTACTTAGTTTTTTTTTTTTTTTTGGGTGTATTTTTTGTCGGGGGGGCGGGCGAATCGGCCTACAGACTGCAGCATTCATTTGATTTTGACCAGCACCCATCGCATCCAGGCCCTCCGCCCGATCCAAACTAGCCAGTGCTTTGAATCCATTGCCTAGGCGCCATTTGGTTTGCCGAGTCCATACTTATAGCCCGCCCACAAACGGAGAACATCTAGTCCTAGCAGGGTCGTGGTCGTCGTGGTCATCGTGGTACCAACTCAAGAGTTGCGAGCGGTCGGGTCACAGGGGTCGGGTCACAGCGTGACTCCGCCACTTCAAGTAAGCGCCCAATAAACGCCTCTGTCCCAAATTATTTCCCGGAGATCTAAACCACCGTCTAGTATCTACATATCGCCCTTTTGTGTGCCTGCATCTACTTACTCATCCCTCCCCACCGGTACTGCGTTCTTGCCCTCAAGCATCTCCACCCCCGAATCGCTCGCGCTCCCCGCACCGTCGCGGAAGACAGCGCGCACCTTCGCGCGCCCGTGGGCATTCTTGTAAAAGACGACGTCGCCGGTGTCTTCGACGAACTATGGGGAAAGGGGTGTCAGTGGCTAGCTGTGTAGAATAGAGAAGTATGGGGACGAAGGGTGGGGAGGGCGGAAAGACGCAGGGAGGGGAGGGAAAGGCGGAAGAACAACACAAACAAAACACACCTTACACTCCCTAAACACCCTATACATCTCCGCCCACCCCCCGCGCCGCCCTCCCAGCGCACGCCCGCCGGCTCCAGCACGCGCGTGCGCAGCGCCGCCGCCGCCTCCCACGCATTATAGTGCGGATCTTGCTGCACACGTGGTGCAAGACGTGCGTCTCGGATATGCCGCACGTCGCCCACGCGCCGACCCACCCCATGAACACGCCCGCGTCGCCGAGGAGGCTGCGGTCGAGCGTGGCGAGGGCGCCGCGCGGGAAGGTGTGCTGCGGGGCGCGGTAGTGCGGGAGCAGGGGGTCGGTGTGCTGGAGGAAGGTGATGAGGACGAGCCAGTGGTTGACCCTGGGTGGTAAGTGGGCGTTAGCTGGTTGGGACATGAAGAGGGGGGAGGGGAGGCAGGAGAAGAGGGAGGAAGGAGGAAAGAAGGAAAGAGGAAGGAGAGAAGGAGGAAAGAGGGAGACGCACCACAAGTACGGCTGCACGTACACCACCGCCACGGCGCGCCAGCCATAGACCCACGCCGCCGCGCCGAGCCCGAGAAGCCACAGCGCGACGCCCACGTCGGAGAGGACGACGTCGAGGTACTGGTGTGGGGAGAACATCACGGCTTTGGGGGTGAAGTCTGTGTTCGTGTTCCCGTCATGTCAGTGTGGGGCGAATTGAATGTAAGAAGGGAGAGCGCGCACGGTTGGTCCCCTTGGGGTACCGCCGCTGGCCGGACGCGTTCTTGAGGATGTACATCGGCCAGCCCAGCAGCTACGCGTCACGTTAAGAATAAAGCAAAACAATTGCGACAACGCGGGACTGACGAGGAAGGTGGCGACGCCCAGGGTTGCGCCAATGGGTGAGTCGCCCAGCGCGTCCCAGAGCTCCTTCTGCACCTCGGCGGAGGCGCGCGCGCCGAGGCGTTCGGCGGGGGAGGCGGCGGGGTCGAGTGGCGGGAGACCCTTGTCCGCGCGTGTGGAGGGCACCCAGACTTGGTCCTGCGTCATGTGGGCGGTGCTGGCGTGGTGTTTGGCATGGCTAGCGGGAATAAGGACGAGTGGTGCGAGGGATGAAAGAAAAGACGTACGTGATACGCCAAGAGTGGTACGGGACGCCGAGGCTGGGTTAATCTCACTCAGCAACATAAAGACGAACAAGCGCAAGGCATACGCAGAATGCAAAATCCATCCAACGGTGTTATTGATCAGCTTCGACTCCGAGTACGCTTGGTGCCCCGCTTCGTGTCCTGAACAACTCTCGGTAAAAATTGAATTATTTTCTGAAAGGATAGAGCATACCGATGACCCAGATGCCTGTCCCAAAGAGCCCCGCCCAGAAACCGTACAGAGCCCACAGCGCGAAGCGCGCGAGCGGATACACGAGCGGGTGCGGCGCCGTGAACGTCTCTGCGTTGAGGAACGTGTCCGCGTAGACTGCGGTTTTATAAATTGCACCGATGATGGACAAGTGGCCCAGCCTGTGAGCGTATAAGTAAAGTAGACGGGAACGGGAATGCGGCGCGGGTGAAGACCTACATGTACAGGGTCGACTTGAGCGCAGAGCGCTTGAAGCAGTGCGCCCTGGCGTTGTATCGGTGAGCATTGCGGAATAATAATGAAAAGATGGCGGCAAACGTACGGAATGGCATCGAGCAGCTGCTTCACGGTCAAGTCGGGGACGACATACACCCCCAGCTCGTCTGTCGTGTCTGACATGGTGGCAAGATGGAGGTTGGGGAACAATTCATTATTTTGGGGTGGCTCGGGCCAGATGGGGTTAGTATCCAGTTTGTTCCCATCCGGCCTCCTCCGCTTTCGATCGGCGGTTAACAAAGTAACTTGGACAAATTAACTTGACCTTACAAAAGTTACTTGAGTTAATTTTTGGCAGGGCAAGTTAATTTCCAAGTTAAGTCAAGTTAGGGCAAAAGTTACTTTGTCCGCATCCCAAGTAAGGCCAGAAAATATTCATTGAGGCTTTTATCCCAGTTCTGAAGTGCAGAATGTCTTTCTTTACGCTCCCTTCAATGTTCTTGAGCTCAATCTTTGCCCCCGCCGATGCCCTTATAGACCCAAAAGGAAAATGCATGTAATTCTAGCAACTTTGGCCTAACTTTTGGGTCAATAAGGCAATGGAACAGAAGACAAAGATCCAATGGCTTTAATTTTTCACTAAGGATAACCGGAGCAGAAGATATGGGCCTTCCGGAGCCTGGAAAGCGACCCCCAAAAGGAAGTCGGTGCTGTATCCTAGTACTAATTCAGTGCGGTAAGCAACAGAATTTGCAGCGGATACCCTCTAACCAATGACTCAACCAAATATTGAGATCCATAGCATTCAAGTAACAATTATTCAGTACGAATCTGTGATGCAAGCATCCATCGAGCAATTTTGTACAGAACTACAACTCTTCGTCGTTTTTTTTCGTAAATAAATCAGATACCTATTCCAGTAATCCAATCACTTGGAAATTAGCCAATTTTGAGCCTGGGAACTGCCCGGAGCAGCCAGAATAACATTCAACTTGAGTATCCCAATGGACGACTAGATCAAACGTAGAGATCAGAAGTAGCAATCAAAGTTAATTTGGCGACGTTTGGTCTGCGTCGAACTTTTTGGGCTTTTCAGTGCTTCTACTGCCTTGTTTTGGTGGAGAAAATTCGAGATATAGTGAATTCACGCCCACCCTTACCAAAATCACTATTTTAAGTGCAGAAAAGAGGTGTGCTACAATAAATGTGTGATTCAACCATCCTGACCCGACCAACCTTGACCTCGTCAAGACCTCGATACAATTTACGAAGCGCTCCAGTGTCTTTAAAATTGGTATATGTACACCCGGCGTGCATCTCGATGTCAAGGATGCTCCACATGGTCTTAACGGACCAGGTAATGGTGCAAAGAGTCAAGACAATGGAGTGCAATTATGTGGGTATTAATAAATGGATTTTGCGTTGGTCATTACTCTGAGAGGTGAATACAAGTTCCAAGGATGGTGGAAGGTCATCTCACGTACCATGTAACTGGTCAAGTTAGCACCCAAGATAGGCCAAGTTATAGCAAATTACAAGTTAAGCTATCCACGCGTGGGAACAAGTTAGATCAAAGTTAGCCTGCCAAAGTTATCAGGCACGCAAGTTACCAAGTTAGCCCAAAAAGTTACTTTATTCACACTCCTTTCGATCATCTGAAAATACACGATCACTGTTTCGTTTGTGGCACCAAGGACAACCACCATCAATCACCGCTTGCCTATCCTGCAAAGTGGATTTTAATGACCGAAAGACTGAGCAAACGGCGTCCATCAACTGTGTTCTATGATTTATAAAAGGCAAGTGATCTACTCCTTCGTGGCGGATAATGCGAACAATTCTGGCAGAATGGGACCACAATGAATCTTATTTGGCTTGTCTCGAAGATTTAAATGAGATTCAGATTGGGTCTCTCAAAATCAAACAGCTGGTGCGCAAGAGAAGTTGGTTTGGGTCTGGACTCTGGTATAGTCAAGGTATGGTTACAATCTAAATCCTATCTGTGTCCATTCGCACTATGCATGTGTACCCGCCCAACGAACTCATGCATTAGCAGTGCCTGGGAGAAGATATCACGGTATCATGACAAATATATCCAAGGCTCTCCATCTATCTGATGGTAATAGGCTTTTTCAGTTTCAACTCGGGACTTTTTCCCATACCTTTAAAATCTATCACTACTCACTGGATACCGTTATTTGACGCAGGAGATGAACAGTAGCCAATAAAAGTAAAAATTCCCATGTGCACAGATGCTAAATATTTATATCTCTCTCTCGAGCCCCATGCAATGATCCACCACCAAGATGCCCCCCCAACCCGTTGCCATACAAATCCGACTAAATAACATTATAACATGTTTGACTCTCACTGCGAATACTCTGGAAATCCTTGCTGGTAGTCTGAAGAGCCCTTTCTTGACCGCCATTTCCAACACAACTCGGTCTCTCTTGAAAAATATGCAGGTAAATTTGATTGCCTCTGCCACAACCAGGAATCTCAATCGATCATGAAAGACAGTTAAACAAAACAGGAGCGACTGCACCGAACTATTGGAGCAAACTTACCAGTTGTTGAACACAATTCTGACGGTGCATATCATGTCAGACACAGGTGGAGAATTGCCGCCAAGTGTGATGAAGCATATTGGACAATTCACAGAGTGTGTTACTTGTCCTGAAAAAGAATGCTCCCTTTGACCTTTGATATTATCAGGACCCTCCACAAAATCCATGCATTTGTTGAAGCCCAACAGAGTGGCAGCAAGTTCAAAAGGTTTTTTTGTCTGGGCGAGATGAGCACACTGCTCAAGGATTGCAAGGCAGGATTGCAACAAGGACATGAGATTTTTCAGGTGTGTCGTCTATTTCATGCCTGAACCCCTCCCCTCATTGAAGTATGCAATACGTAGGTCACAATGGTCAATCAAATGAAGGACATCGATACTTGGGCGATGACGAAGGCTAATCTTGAGCTAAAATGACAGTGTTCGAGGACGAGGGCTATACGAGGACGGGGGCTGTGAGTGACAGTGCTTGAGGACGAAGGCTAAACAATACGAGTACGAGAGCTAGTGCAGACGGGCTGCGGAGGACGACAAGAATCCAAGAAGGAAGAATGAAGTCTATTGCAGTGGGGTGCAGGAAGATGGGGTACATCGTAAAGACCTCGAGTATTTATAGGAAACTGGTGAGTCGAAAGGAGGCTGTATTGGTAGCTGGTCAGAGGAGAAGGCGGAGATGGAAGTGGAGATGGAAATGGGGAATAGGAGTGAATAGGAATGAAGTAGGAGATACATAGAAGTTAAATAGGAATGAATAGCAGTGAAATAGGAAGGAATAGGAGAGGAGGAGGAGACACGGAGAAGGACGGAGGAGGAGGAGGAGGAGGAGTCGAGCCGTGGGAACTCCGCCGTGAATGGGGAATTATACCCGAAGTCCGTCTCGGCTGCGGACCGAACTCCGTCTCCGCTAGGTCAACTCCGCTGCGTCAACATCTGCTGCATCAACTCTGCAATGTGAACATCTGAGTTGTAAGTTTCCGGGTGTAGCGCGCATTGGTGCGCATCACTACCTTTCCGGAGCCACCGTTTGCACACCATTCCTTCATCGTGGGGTGGCCAGTCTCTGTAAGTGTTTGCATGGTGGCCTGATTGAAGAATACCAAACTACCACGTCCATCGCTGTCGCCAACCTCCAGCGGCTGCGAGTTTTCGGGTGTTGGACGCTCATTTCCATCCACGGTCACCCATTTGACATCTAATCCATGTTAGTACACAGGACAACATTTGCACAAAAATAGGACTCACGGTGGACATCCATGTTGAAATGGAAAAAGAGAGCAGATGGGTATGCGGCGAGAACCCATGCCGGAAGTTCCAAAGCCGCACCTGCCTCCCACACGACAAGCCAGATCCGTTGGCGGGAATTGAATTCTTCTACTCAATATAAGCAGAGTGTCAACGGTATCATAAATATACTCACTCGCAAATTTCAGCACGTAAATCAGCATAAGACACACGCCGATCTGATTTTTACTGTCTGCATGTGGATCTGTCATAATTGCTCCCTGACCCTCAAAGCAGGCATTGACACAGAGATTCCAGAAATAGCCGAAAAGAGGTTGGATCCCGTGCAAACGCGCTTCTTCCTCCATCCGGCACAGAGGCCAGGAAAGAATAGTAGCATTATGTTGGATACCCATCCACTAAAACCGGAGTCATTACTGATTCGGCCAAAAGACGGTAAAAGTTCACATTATCCTCTTGATGATTGGTAGAGCCATGAAGTTGTCAACTCTGTCCTGGTTTTTCACATGCCAGGCAGTGAGGAAGGGCTCCTGATCTACAGTGAGCATAATGTATAGAGTAGAGGAACGGGAATAACCTTGGCAGACTGGCGGTGATGTCCGAATATTATAGGTAAATGGGGCCCACGACGGCTGCCTGCATGAAAAGCTTGTAGCTTGGGATCTCTGTCGTCACGTCCAACAATCACTTGTATTGCTTCTTCAAACTCATCAATGCAGTCAGCTAACCAAGCGGCACGTATCGACTGGAAGAAAAACATAAGCCCATTTCTGTCAACAAGGAACATCGCTCGCTCGTCACGGGGGCTGGTGTAAGTCGTGAGGACAGACAAACAGCAGAGAATAATAGGTGACTGACTTGATGTATTTGTGATAGAAAACAGGGAAAAAATATTTAACAATGGGAACAAGACCTCGAGCATCAGGCTCGCGCTTGAATGCCTCAATAATCGCGTTTCTTGCCATAGGTGGGGGCTCTCTGCCCTGAAGTCCAGACGCACTGTGAGATGTATCATACTGAACGGAAAAGGAGTCCATCTTGATGATATCCATGCGAGCCATGGATCTCTGGCGCATGTGCTCTATGTATTTCGGGTTCACCTTGCCCTGCTTTTTGGAAAGGTGCTGTCCGCCCCGGCAATTACGACTTCGGCGGTTGGGTTGCTTCGTAGAACTGCTAGCCGTAGATCCAGACGAAGTATCGGGGGTAGATGTAGAGCTAGCCGTAGCAGAGGGCAGATTATCAAGGCTTCACAGTCATGAGCCACGATACATAGGTTTAAGAAATCAGACATACCTCCAGCCACTGTTCGGAATCGCGAGTTCTCCATCTTTCCGGAACCAGATCGGCCCGGTGGCACCTGCCGCAGCGACTCGTTTCTGTTTTGGAGGATGAAGAACAGAATCGGTAGGGGTCACCTTGCGTTTGCGCTGGAGAGCAAGCGGTGGTACGGCCAGATCCATAACTTTTCGAGTGATAGCTGGTCTAGTAGCGGCAGCGGCGAGACGGGCAGAACGACGTGGGGAGAATAGATGGCGTGGGTGGAGGGCATCTAGCTCCCTGCTGATGTCAGCTTCAATGCGGAGCTCAGATTCTACCAGGTATTGAGGGATAAGGTCAGACAGAACCACGGGCTGACTATATGTGTCGCTCTGTTATGGATCTTAGAATTTAGACGTATGCCAGCATGTAATGGCAGTACTCACGTCAGGAAAAACAGCATTGTACTCCAGAGGGGTCGGCCGAGAGCTTAGTGAAGCAGTGGCACTACTCGAGGCAGCATCATGGACAGCACAGACCATGTCTCTATCCTCACCCATTTCTTCACGCTTGGACAAGCAGCGAAACGGGATCGGAGCAGCAGCGGACATAGCAACCCCAGAGCTTAGTGAAGGAGTGGCACCAGTTAACACGCCGTAGGACTTGTGTGAAGTGTCAGACGCATCAAACGCGTTGAGCATGACTCTAGCAGAGGAAGGGGATTGGGTAGCCAGAGGGATTTGGGGGGTGGAAGGTGTAGGGCTGTCAGTGCCAGGAAGGGCACTGACATTAACAGAGGCCTTTCCAGTTTTTTTGCGGCGGCCCATGGTGGCAAGAACAAAGGATGAGTTTGTTTGTGTTTGCCACGTGTGACATACTCACGTTCTGCTGTGACTCAACGCGTCTTGCATCATGATCTCACATCAGTCTCAGTGCCAAATTAATACCTCGCAGACACAGACACAAGAGGTGGGCGGTCCAAGAGAGGGACCGCCCAGGGGCGGGAGAATGAAACTTGATTTAATTGTTTAATTTCAATATTAAATATTTACTTTGCTATGTCATATCTTTGTCTGACGGGGATTTTACATTACGGGTTTCAGACCAGGTTCCTAAGCTGTTACCAGGAATAAAATAGTATATAGCATTACATAAGGACAGGCATAGAGTCGTAGTTAATAATTTCGGCCACGCCGCTGGTAATAACTGTAGAACCATCGGCACAGTACTTGACATTCGGACCGTCCACGAAAGATGACCCAGCTATGTTAGTGTAAATACGAGGATGCAATGCGAAATTAGACAATTGTTTATTAAGAATGAGGTCCTCCACGATTGAATGAGCGACGGGGCCAGCGAGAATGATGTCGGACAGATTGGGACAGACATTGTCCCAATAGAGAGACACACCTTGAAGAGCGTGTACGAAAGGCCGCAAGCTGAACCTCGCGTCCATTCGAATCAAGCTGGGCAAGGCGTGTAAAAGGTCTGCCAGCTGATGGTAAGTGGCGAAGTCAACCATCAAAATGGCAGTGGTAACGGGGGCAAGAACTCCAGCGCAACAGCGAATAAAATAATCCAAGTCTTCTTCATCCAGTATGTCGAGGGTAATGGTACGCAAGGATGGCATACGCAAAGTGGAAAGTAACCAGGAGGAGGAGTTGGCGATTAGAGCAAAGTCCAGATGTGTGAGGTAAGGTAGGACTGGAGGATCCAGAATACCCTGACGTCGCGAACACTCCACAAAACATAATCCAAGGGTGACGAGATTTGGGGTGGAATGGAGAAAAGAATGGACTTTGTCCACAGTGGGAACATCCCCTCTATACATGCTAGAAAGACGAACGGTCGTGACAGAGAGGAGGGATGAGGTCCAAGTCCAGAGAGGAAGTGATTTAATGAAAGTGATCTCCTTCAAGGAGGGAAATAGACCATTGCAAGGGTAGGGTAGACAAATGCAGGATGGATTGCCAGACGGCAATCGCTGCGCTACCATGGAAGGTGCATTGACGTTAATAATGAGGGAAGTCATAGCAGGACATTGCAGCCCCACAAACTCCTGCAAAATGGCCAACGATGCCAGTTCATGGTAGGAGTGTATGAGGAGTGATCGGCATTGTGGAAGGAAGGGTGTAATGGTGGGCATAAGCCAGTCGAGGAATTCCCTATATTCGATACTGGGGGAGCGACCAGGGCGGACGATGGTGGTCCGGGGGTCCTTGAAATTAAGCTCGAAATTGATAGATGCTCCACCGACCCTGACCAGCCAACTGTGCAGATCAACCAAAGGAGTGAAATTGTCGATAACAATATGGGACCAGGCCAATCTGTCGCAGTCGATGATGTCTCTCCAGTGAAAACAAACAGCACGAATGACGTCGCGTCTGCCAGAGGGATCCCATACGTGATACGACTTGACCATGAAGGCAAAGCGAAATGTCTTCGACAAAATTTCCACAGGCAGCTGGTCGATAGACATGATTCACACGACGTCTGCTGCAAGATCAGTGGCTATACAGGCACAATGAATAGACCGAACCAGGTAATGTTGACGTGAAACAGAAGAATGCAAATTAAAATCAAAGCCCTGAGAGACAGCGAAGGAGGCTTCAAAAAGGATGATATCTTATAGAATATACAGATAAAACACGTTCGCTATATCTGACTAGTAGGGTAGCAACCATCCGTATCGTGCAACCTATGAACCAATCAGAAAAGCATCTGCATGGCCGCAAACGCAACATACATGATGGAGATCAAAGTTTCGGCTTGATGATGCGATGCCGCATGGCCTTGCGCTCCTCGAACCGGCGAAGCTCCCGCTTGAAAACCTCAATGTCACTGTGCTTTATTACGAGAGTATAGGCGGTAGGCCGAATGAGTTTCAGCACGGGTTCGAGACCTGGAAAGACTTGTCAAGACGTTGTACCTAAATGAACATTGAAGCAATACCTGGTCCAGACAGCAACCCGGATGTCCTGACAAAATCCATCTTGCGAAAAACGAGACGATGCAAGCGTAGAAGTGGGTATTTGACGTAACCAAAGACATCTCGCTTTTAAACAAGCCAGACAGGAAGGAGATAATATAAGGAGGTAAATCACGTTGTATGTAGGTCACGTTTCACGAAAGATCTTTTGGAGGATTGGAAAAGAACAATCCTTATTACATAAGGATTCGTAATCCGTCAGTCACGCGTCACGGGGGTGCTTGACGTGACGAATTTTGGAACCTTGTCACACATCACGGAGGCTCTTGACGAATATAGTTTTTGTCACGGTCAGTTCAAAATTTTGGTTCAGGGCTGCTCTGAGCAAGTTTCCTTAGCTGCGGACACTCTCTCTACAATTTTCTTGCCATTCTCAAGGTTTCTTGTTTCAAACCTCACAAACATCATGCGTCAGACCAAATTCAACCCAAGTTCAACGGTGAAAAATGGATTTTTTCCTGTTCAACAACAGATTTACTCAAATAAATTTCTCAGATGATTCCTAAGTCATCCTAATGGTTATTTTATATGCCTTGTAACCCCTGGAATATTTCCAAGGTTGACGAAATTTTGGGGGTTGTCACGCAGCTGAGGACCCTTTGACGAATTGACGAAATGATATTTCGCGTCACGCGTCACACCCCTTGACGAATTGAATTTAATAGTACAGTATTTCCGTCTAAATCTCAAGATACTTATGCCACAAGAGGGTACTAGGCGGCCGAAAGAGCCGAGATATCGTCATGCACATCGGTCTTCAGCGGAACCCGGTCCGAGCCCTCCTCAGACTGAAGTTTCCTGGTGGCAAACCTAACATTACTTCCGCGTCATGGTCGACAGGTTCATAAATTGTACCTGTGGTCTAGATAGGTATGTTTGCATCCCCTGCGGGGAAACAAGCATCCCCGAAGATGGTGACACACGGGGCGCGGGAATATCCCGGAATGTTCCATAATGTCCCCATTGAATTCCAACCAAACTCCAATAGGAGAAGGAGTAATTCAGCTCTGGTTGGCCTTGAAAGTAGAGTAACGTATGCAGCAGATAGGGCATAATTTCGACAATGGCGTGGCCGAGATCCCCGAACACGGTCGGTTGCCTACGTTCTGGAGCAGACTTAGGCTCGTAACTAACTCAAAGCTAATTCTGTCGTGTCTATCGACAGTTTCATGGACAGACGGTCATGGGTCTAGAGCAGACCATTAAAAAAACTTCGATGTAGCACCTGCACCTATTACAATACGAGATTATCTCGAAATATCCAGGCGTAATTAGGCACGACAGAGAGGTTGGGTAATAAATTATGGGCGCAAGCAAAGCGTCTTCATTCCTCCATCCGAACCCGACCCATCCTCGCTGTCTCCTATATCGAGAGGAAATTTCAGTTGTGGCGTCGCAAAAGGCGTCGAGGCTGCGCGTTTCTCAGTAAGATCCCAGTGGAGCCGGATCTGGACCAGAAGGTTTGATATCCCGACCACGACAGGCATGCAGTCGAGGACGATGAACTGGATGTTGGACCCGCACTGGTTGCTCACGAGATGAAAGAGGCTGAATATCCTGAATGAGACATCGTTCAGGTCTGATTACCGTCATAGATCCCGAATGAGCAACTAACGCGAATAATCCGGCACTGTCGGCGAAGATTCTAACGATGATCTGTTTTCAAGCTGGGGTGAAAATTTTGGATAAATATGTGCAAGGAGACGCACGCTCAGGCTCGTGACTCCGAACGACTCCAGCGCCCGGCTGATATTCCATAATTTATACCATATAAATCCTAAACAAGAGTGAGTTGGTCTGAAAGGGGAGAAGGCGCGACTTACC
Source organism: Mycena leptocephala (assembly GCA_029378395.1). Taxonomy (NCBI): domain Eukaryota; kingdom Fungi; phylum Basidiomycota; class Agaricomycetes; order Agaricales; family Mycenaceae; genus Mycena; species Mycena leptocephala. The sequence continues at coordinate 65,282 of JARJLF010000570.1, forward strand.
TGTCGTGTATGTAGCAGTGCTGATACGGGTAGTGGAATAAACTGAAACATCGGAGAACAGTGGACCGCACTCACGATAAGCAGCAGATGCAAACTGCTGCAGTCCAACGTCGGTATGCTGCCTGGAACATGCTATCATTGGAGGTATAGGTGGAAATTTGATATGTGAGGCCGACCCCAAACACTGTGAATGAGAATCCCGTTAAGCAGATTTCGCTACCGAAAGGTTCACAATGATGTACTCAGCAGGGCCACGAGTGTGATAATTGGGACCACGATAATTCCAGGACGAAACCCATAGACCACCCAGAGCCGATGAATCTACAAATCATTCAGAGAAGTGCCGACACAAGTGATTGCCACACGCACGAGAAGCGAGTCCCCGATAAAGAAAGATGCCACAAGGAATCCGTATTTGAGAACCTCCGTGATATGAGATAAATTGGAATAGAATATTCGGGGCCCTGGTCCATCATCCCATTTGTGAAAGGCAATAAAGACGCGGGCGACATTGAGAAGCCAGTGCTACGACCAATGCCACCGTTAAAGTTGAAAAACGAAAAGAATCCGCCGACACGCACGATGCTGACTGTTATAAAGAGGGCAAGAGCTCCGAGCGCGACTGGGGAAAGGAGGTTTGAGCGAGAGAACCACGATGTCCCGCTCAGACGTTCACGGTGACGTGACACCATGAAATATAATGCGCAGGACGCCAAAATAGCATATATCCCATAGAGAAGGCTTTCCAGCACCACGACAACGAGATTGGCTGTTAACAGTGTAACGTCCAACATGGCCAGGCAGAAGATTGCCCAGATTCCCGGGAACTTGAAGGGCCTTTAATAGAAGGCATAGACGCTGACCAGGGGTCGATTCGCTATGGAAGGGCATCCATGACGGAGATCACGGGGATCATGGCCCGGGGACCACAGTAGAGTGGTGGAATTCCGACTCCGTCGCTCGCAATTAATAAGTAGTAGATACTTACAGCTATTTGCGGAACTTAGGGCGCGGATCATTTTTTTCTAAAGATTGATGTTTTCACTAATACCCCTCTACAGAGCTCGGTTTTTATCTGATTGCTTTGAAACCTAGACGAACTGATTTGGAATGTCATTTTACAGTGCTTAGTACCCTTTAATGAAGGCAATGTTACTGTTTGGTCCAACATCCTGGGACTTTTTAATATGATCCCTGTATCATTGTAACAAGTGGCCTTGGGGCTCCTGGGCTCAAGTTAGACCATCTTAAGCATAATATCCAGTGCTTAGGGTAGTTTGGATCGTCATTGGTGGGTGGAAACTGGTGAAACAAGCTGAGAAATTACGGGTATCTTGTGATCTATATTTCACGGCCTCACTACTTATCCCGAACATCATTTACTGCTTGACAAACCATCCAGCGCACTGTAGGACAACCTCAAGATGCCTGTGCCCGAGCTCCAGCACCTTCAGAGGCCTCCTGCAATGCATAGAGGGATCATATTAAAAAGTCCCAGGATTTTGGACCAAACAGTAATAAATAATATTCGCCTTCATTGAAGCATCCTAAGCACTGTAAAATGACATTATGAATCGATTCTTCCAGGTTTCAAAGGAATCAGATGAAAACTGAGCTCAGTAGAGGGGTATTAGTGAAAACATCAATCTTTAGAAAAAAATGATCCGCGCCCTAAGTTCCGCAAATAGCTGTAACACATCGGGAGTAGATCAAAGAAGAAGAAACTTATTCACTTGGCATGGAACATCAGGGGAAAAAATTGCTCTGGACCTAGTACAAGGTAAGTTTTGTAGCGCCAGTAGCTCTCTGCTGTAGGGGTTGGTGGCCCTGATCGCCGCCACTGCACGATCAGTAGCAAGAGAAAAGCACCAAAAATGGCCGGCCAAGTCTTGTTCAATGGAGACCATCTGTTGAAGTTGAAGTTTCCGATTCTGTTCAACTTTCCGGGTGCAGGGTAGGAATCCCTTGGCAGTACACGGAATAAGGAACATGCCAGGGAGCAGGAAGTAAAATGACCATTTTACACCCATTTCTGCCCCGCTTCAGATGTGTTTAATTCTGGTGCTGCAAAAGTGCTTCCGGAATTTATTGAAGAGTCGGATTCATGTGACTTCAGGCCAATTAAATTCCTCTTGATGGACGCGTCTGAAGCAAATTTCAAGCGTAGACAACGGTAATCATATTCAAATGAATTTCCACGACATTGCAATTTGCCAACAGAAGGGGAATATTTTACCAATCAGCATCCTCATCGACCAACGTGTCCCAAGGATTCTCGCGTTTGAATCCTTTTGAAAGCGCGGAAATGTCGAAGCCTAAATTTCCCAACCCCATGGTGTTCTGACGTTGAATACTGGTTAATCTCTTGCAACACCGGCAGTTATTTATGCCGCTCACATTGAGGAAATGAACCATCGTGTAATATTTGAGGAGTTCGAGGGTTCTGCGTGATTGTGATGGTGAACAGACGCAGTGAACGGAATGTCAGAAAATATACTCGATCGGGGGCGGCTCCACGAATCGTCCACCATGCTCCAGCGACGCATCGTTGAGCCATGTTATATAGCGTCGGAATACCGCTGGGCGCGCATTCAATATGTGCCAGGTTTGGCACAGCAGATAAATACATACTGTCGCCGATCCACATACTGCGCCAAGACGGCTCAGACTCATCGTCGGTCGGCTGCTCTAGTGGAGGAAGGCGCGCGGTGCCCTCCCACACCTTTGCCAACCCGTACGATTGGTACCGCCCCATGGTCCAGGGGCGCCCTGCAACGCAATAACTTAGCCAGCGGCATGGGAAGAGCGAGAATAAGATTAGGAACCAATAGTGTAGGCAAGCGTCGGATCCGGAATAAAATGCCCCGTCCAATGTATGTTTTCAGGCCGCCGGTTCGTGCTACATGCCATCAATTTAGCCCGAGAATTTAATGAGAGCAGTGCTCACGAGTTGTGCGGATATAACGCATAACCTCGGTATCCCGTTGCAAGTATAATCTGATCAGCATTTAGATCCCAGGAAAGCAAAATAAATCGAGGCAATTGTATACTTCGTCAATGCCTTGTAGAACGGAACCATTTATGAGGTGAATTTTCCCGCTGCGGATCCCATCGTTATGCGTTGTGAGGGGCTCGAAGGAGGCTATCTCGGGCACGAATTCCGTGATATTGGGGAATCTGGCGAGACTGCGCTGCCGCATGCCCATGCGGTTTGTAGGCGGCTGTGAACTGAATGAAGTATATTTAAGACACTCAAAGTAGACAGCTTACTCGGACGCTCGCGATGATCTGATGTGCGAACGGGCGAATGTCACGGGCGATTTCAGAGGCCGAGACAGAGGAGCCGACAATCAATACGGTCTTCAAACCCCTCAGCATTTTGAAAGTCAATTTTCCAGGTCGCGCACCTTGTCCGCATACCGCTCTGGATGCCGATAGGATTGCGAGTGGTACATGCTGTACTGCTCCCCCTCCTTGGCCTTGCTCCAATCGACGATGCCGTCGATTTCGGGGACGTGGGCCGCCGTGTATGGGCCCGCGGCGAGGACGACGGCGTCAAACGTCTCCGTCCACCATTCTTCCAGCATTCGGTCCGACTCACGCCGGCGCTCAAGGCGGCGGAGCGTGAGTACCCACATGTGTGTGTCCTCTTCCCTACTTTCTCGACGCGCGTGGAGTACGACGTCACCGGCGTTGCGGAGCAGTCATCGTTCGAATTGAGACGGTGGTGGGAGGCGTACGAGCGGACGTGGCGCTGGATGGCATGGGTGGAGATCACCCATGGTAATTCGGCATCGTATCTGACGCCCGGGAGCTCCGTGCTAATCTGCAGGACGTGTAGCGATCGGTCCGCTGATGCATGGACAAACATTCGGGGCTTACTTTGGGGGAATTGGTGTGCAGACTGTACCAGACTGGACGGGGTCTCCAGTGTTCCGTCCATCTGCGTGTGGGTGGGGTGGGGAAAGGGTGTCAGCGGTCGGCCGTGCGTGCAAGGTGTAAGCGGGGGAGGGAGCAGGCAGGGAGGGAGGGAAGTATGGGGACGAAGGGTGGGGAGGACGGAATGGGAAGGGAAGGCGGAAGAACGAAAACAAGAGTAACAACACACCTTACACTCCCTAAACACCCTATACATCTCCGCCCACCCCCCCGCCCCACCCTCCCAGCGCACCCCCGCCGGCTCGAGCACGCGCGCGCGCAGCGCCCCCGCCGCCTCCCACGCATTATAATGCGGGATCTTGCTGCACACGTGGTGCAGGACGTGCGTCTCGGAGATGCCGCACGTCGCCCACGCGCCGAGCCACCCCATGAAGACGCCCGCGTCGCCGAGGAGGCTGCGGTCGAGCGTGGCGAGGGCGCCGCGCGGGAAGGTGTGCTGCGGGGCGCGGTAGTGCGGGAGGAGGGGGTCGGTGTGCTGGAGGAAGGTGATGAGGACGAGCCAGTGGTTGACCCTGTGGGGTGTTAGCTGGTGGGGAAATGAAGAGGGGAGAGGAGGGGAGGGGAGGAAGGAGGAAGGAGGAGAGGAGGAAACAAAAAACGCACCACAGATACGGCTGCACATACACCACCGCCACGGCGCGCCAGCCATAGACCCACGCCGCTGCGCCCAGTCCGAGAAGCCAGAGCGCGACGCCCACGTCGGAGAGGAGGACGTCGAGGTACTGGTGTGGGGAGAACATCACGGCTCTGGGGGTGAAGTCTGTGTTCGTGTTCCCGTCAGTGGGGCGAAATGAATGTAAGAAGGAGGGAGCGGACGCACGGTTCGTCCCCTTGGGGTATCGCCGCTGGCCGGACGCGTTCTTGAGGATGTACATCGGCCAGCCCAGCAGCTGCGCGCTACGTTAAGAATAAAACAAAACAATTGCGACACGCGGGACTGACGAGGAAGGTGGCGACGCCCAGGGTCGCACCGATGGGTGAGTCGCCCAGCGCGTCCCAGAGCTCCTTCTGCACTTCCGCGGAGGCGCGCGCGCCGAGACGTTCGGCGGGGGAGGCGGCGGGGTCGAGTGGCGGGAGCCCCTTGTCCGAGCGTGTGGAGGGCACCCAGACTTGGTCCTGCGTCATGTGCGCGGTGCTGGCGTGGTGCTTGGCATGGCTAGAGAGGGAATAAGGACGAGTGCTGAGACAGAAGAAAAGACGTACGTGATGCGCCAAGAGTGATACGGGACGCCGAGGCTAGGTTAATCTCACTCAGCGGCATAAAGACGAACAAGTGCAAGGCGTACGCAGAGTGCAAAATCCATCCAACGGTGTTGTTAATCAGCTTCGACTCGGAGTACGCTTGGTGCCCCGCTTCGTGTCCTGAACAACTCTTCGTAAAAATCGAATTATTTTGTGCGAGGATAGAGCATACCGATGACCCAGATGCCCGTCCCAAAGAGCCCCGCCCAGAAACCGTACAGCGCCCACAGCGCGAAGCGCGCGAGCGGATACACGAGCGGGTGCGACGCCGTGAACGTCTGTGCGTTGATGAACGTGTCCGCGTAGACTGCGGTTTTATAAATTGCACCGATGATGGACAGGTGGCCCAGCCTGCGCGCGTATAAGTAAAGTAAACGGGAACGGGAATGCGACGCGGGCGAAGACCTACATGTACATGGTCGACTTGAGCGCAGAGCGCTTGAAGCAGTGCGCCCTGGCGTTGTATCGGTGAGCATTGCGGAATAATAATAAAATATGGAGGCAAACGCACGGAATAGCATCGAGCAGCTGCTTCACGGTCAAGTCGGGGACGACATATACCCCCAGCTCGTCGGTCGTGTCTGACATGGTCGTAAGATGGAGGTTGGGGAACAATTCATTACTTTGGGGGTGGCTCGGGCCAGATGGGGTTATCCAGGCTGTTCCCGTCCGGCTTCTTCCGCTTTCGATCGGCGGTTAACAAAGTAACTTGGACAAATTAACTTGACCTTACAAAAGTTACTTGAGTTAACTTTCGGCAGGGCAAGTTAATTTGTCCAAGTTAAGTTCAAGTCAAGTTAGGGCATAGTCAAGGCATAGTTACTTTGTCCGCATCCCAAGTAAGGTCAGAAAATATTCATTGAGGCTTTTATCCCAGTTCTGAAGTGCGGAATGTCTTTCTTTACGCTCCCTTCAATGTTCTTGAGCTCAATTTTTGCCCCCGCCGATGCCCTTATAGACCCAAAAGGAAAATGCATGTAATTCTAGTAACTTTGGTAGTGATGCCCAAGGCTTGGCCCGAAGCCCCGAAGCCCGCAAGGCCGAGCCCGCTCAGGCCCGAGCCAAGCCAAGCCCGACATGGGGCTTGAGCAGGCTTGGGGCGTGGGCTTGAGAATTCACAAGCCCAAGCCCGGCCCGCAGGCCCTGGCTTGGATATGTTGGGGACCACCGAAGGAAGGACCCAGTATGAGGCTCCATTAGAGTTGTGAGCACGATTTCGAGAAAGAATTACTGCGCGAGGTATTTTGTCGGCTTCTCCACCTATAAATTTGACATGGTCAGGAACATTGAAGTTTTGAACCATGAAACAAGCCACCGATCTTGACCTCAAAATACCCTCAGATCAATGAATATCTGCATGAGAAAGTACGTTCCAGATACCTCTTGGAAAGCTCGCATGCCAAATATACGAGAATAGCACTCGATCAGAAGCGCTACCTCAGGCCCTGGCTCAGGCCCAAGCCAGGCCAGGCCAAGCGCTGGCGGCGGGCTCGGGCTCGGGCTTGAAGAATCTCAAGCCCAACCCCGCTCAAGCCAGACTCAAGCCCCGGCTTCCAGGCCAAGCCGGGCCCTGGGCATCACTACCCCTTTTGGCTCGTCTAACACTACTGTAGTATTTAAATCACTTCTCCCGGGCTGTGACCTGTGACCGCAAGATTCGAACTTTGGTTTTCGAAAATGGGGTGACTTGGCCGTGACATCCAAACAAACTTCGAAAGTCCGTACCCCACGGATTCAGGCCACCGTCGCGACAAGCGGGCTTCCTGACATTCTGAGGATCCCAGAAGGACAGGAGAAGTGCTCATTGCCGGCCCGCGACCTAACAGTGTCCCACCTAATCAATTTTCAGCTCCCATCGCAGCGCAAATCCACCACTTTTGCCAATGCAAACCAAAATTAGCATTTCGTGAGAGCCTGAGGGATCGAATGCGGAAATACGCCTGTACGCGCCGCGCGCACGAAAAATGGTTTTTTTGCTGGCCTTTTTCGGCTTTTTTGTGGCTCGTTTTGCACCTTCGAAAATCCCGTCGGTGACCCGTGACAGGTTCGAAAATTTTCGAAAATTTTGGGCCCTGTGACGCGTGACATTCGAAGTGATTTAAATACTACAGTATTCTTTGCAGGTTCCTCCGATCTTTGTGCCGGCTCAGAGCCCTCGGCCTGTATTTTCGCCTCATCCTCTCATGCCTTCCACTCTTATGTGCCTAACCTTTTACCACATCTTTAAATATCCTCCTCGATATCTTTGATGCTTAGACATTCGCGATCTCAACAGGAGAAAATGTTTGGAAGATTCAGAGGTAACAAATGACCGCCAATAGCACCGATATTATCAAGCAACGCGACTCGCATGTATTCGGATGATTCCTGCGCTGCAACAACCCCACATTATTGCTGGAATAAAATGCCACAAAACCCGAAACGCACCTGGTCAGGCGCACTGAGTGGACGTCACCGGCAACACATATCCAGCGATCTCAATGTCGGTGTATCCTTGGTTGGAAATGAAGTCCCTCCTCTCCCATTCCGAGGTCGTGTAGAAATTGTCAAATTTCTTCTCGTGGTTCAAGCGGTAGAAAGGGACGCTTCCGCAGATTTGGGTCGGATAAATGAAATTGAATGGATCATTACCGAAGACGTATCCATTATTCAAAGCGCTGTCTCGCTCCGTGGTGTTAATCGTGTAGAAATTGTCTGTCAAGGCGGCACTGTAGAGGCGATAAAAGGGCACCGTCGACTCTTCTTGCGTGATAAAGACAAGGGCAGCGACACCTTGTACCGGATACGTTGCCACGACAGCATTGAGGTTACTGATGTCGTTGGTGTAGAAATGGTCGACGACAGTTGGGTTATACTGCCGATAGAAAGGTAGGGCATGGGTGGGATCTCCGCAAGTTTCAGAGGAACGGGTCTGAGTGCGCGGGATAAGTCGAGATTCACGGTTTGCAGCATATTAGACACACCTCAGCCGGGATAGGCTCGGGGATATGCAGTGCACCGGTCAAACCAACGGCGACGGAGAGAAATATCGCAGATAGGATATACTTCATCGTCGAGATGGGGAAGATGCCAGTCAAGTTTATTATCCGCCACTTATATAGAACAGGACTTCAGAATCGAGCTGAATGTGATGGTACCTGGGGTGCTTGCCCGAAGAAGGTCACCGTCTCATAGAATGTGCCTGGGCTGACAACGGATGTAGTATCCAACTTAAAGTTGAATTCCTACTGCCAACTGCGCAGCTCAACCGCACGGAGACAATCATCTATGTGAGTTCAATGATCAGAAGCGTGAATTGATGCACTGGACACTTCAAACTGGATGTCCAATCGAAGAGATCATCACCAGCCTTCCGTGTCAAATAGTAGGGAGCTCTGAATATGCACCGACGTTCAAATTAATTATCGATGAGGTGCCATTGGCTGATGATCGCATGTTGAAATAGTACTCGCAGTATCGGCTCGCATTTCAGCTCAAATGAACGCAAGCCGATTCTTTCCGAATACAATTCGACATCACATCGGCCGAAAATCGGCTAATCCCGGTGTGACCCCGGATCTCATTTATTATTGGCCTCGCGATGAGCATTGACTTTCCAGGGTCTAACAGCAGAGCTTGACACACCCCCTGACAGGCTGGTTTGAACGGACAAGGACACCTGTAAGTTATAATCAAGGGGTACCCGCCAAAGAAATTTTCTACACCGGGTCGAAAAAGTGAATTACTGTAAGGCCCGCTCAGCACCCACCATATCATTAGCCGAGAGTCTCACGGTCACGTGAATGTCCCAAACGGGAAACCACACCATCCCACTGCGCTGTATTCCTGTCCAGGCTATTTGACATGTATTTTGACATGGCGTATTCGATCCTTGTGCCATAAATATTGTTTTGGTGTACACCTTTCTATTTTTGTGCCCCCTCCTGAATCTTTAGCTGGCATGTTCTCACACATCCATCCCGAAATCGGAGCCTCGTTCAACCCAACACAGTCCAGATGGAACTTGGAATAATTAATGTGGTATTCTTCATATATATTGCAATTATACCTTCAAGTTACAACGACTCTGCGAGCATTTAAACATCTCCAGGTTATCGCTCTGAGAGTCTATGTCTTCTGAACGGGCGTTCTCATCCGCCGGCATCACCGTCAGTAAACGTCGCAATCGCTTAAGGGGAGGTATCGTGGAAGCGTTGCAGTGCTTGAATTGCTTGATTTGCCGTGAGTTCTTGTTTCGCGGGTCCGAGATCGTCGATTTGGAAGCGGATGATTGGGAAGTTGCAGAGGAAGATGACGCTGAAGGTTCAGTTGGGATGGTTTCTTAGAAGACGATGAGGGCAATTATGACTCTGATATTGTTGTGGATGGCGAACTGTAATCTTGTTCATTGGTATATTACTTCAAGTTGCGACAAAAACCGAATACGGGGAACACAGGTGTCAGGCCCTGGCTCAGGCCCAAGCCAGGCCAGGCCAAGCCCTGTCTGCGGGCTCGGGCTCGGGCTTGAAGAATCTCAAGCCTGAGCCCGCCCAAGCCAGGCCCAAGCCCGGGCTTTCAGGCCAAGCCGGGCTCTGGGCATCATTAAACTTTGGCCTAACTTTTGGGTCAACAAAGCAATGGAACAGAAGACAAAGGTCCAATGGCTTTAATTTTTCACTAAGGATAACCGGAGCAGAAGATATAGGCCTTCCGGACACTGGAAAGCGACCCCCAAAAGGAAGTTGGTGCTGTATCCTACTAATTCAGTGCAGTAAGCAACAGAATTTGCAGCGGATACCCTCTAACCAATGACTCAACCAAATATTGAGATCCATAGCATTTAAGTAACAATTATTCAGTTACGAATCTGTGATGCAAGTATCCATCGAGCAATTTTGTACAGAACTACAACTCCTCGTCGTTTTTTTTTCGTAAATAAATCAGATGCCTATTCCAGTAATCCAATTACTTGGAAATTAGCCAATTTTGAGCCTGGGAACTGCCCGGAGCAGCCAGAATAACATTCAACTTGAGTATCGCGATGGACGACTAGTTCAAACGTAGAGATCAGAAGTTAGATTTGAGTTAGATTAGCGATCAAAGTTAATTTGGCGACGTTTGGTCTGCGTCGAACTTTTTGGGCTTTTCAGCGCTTCTACTGCCTTGTTTTTGGTGGAGAAAATTCGAGATATAGTGAATTCACGCCCACCCTTACCAAAATCACTATTTTAAGTGCAGAAAAGAGGTGTGCTACAATAAATGTGTGATTCGACCATCCTGACCCGACCAACCTTGACCTCGTCAAGACCTCGATACAATTTACGAGGAGCTCCAGTGTCTTTAAAATTGGTATATGTACATACACCCGGCGTGCATTTCGATGTCAAGGATGCTCCACATAGTCTTAACGGACCAGGTAATGGTACAAAGAGTCAAGACAATGGAGTGCAATTATGTGGGTATTAATAAATGGATTTTGCGTTGGTTATTACTCTGAGAGGTGAATACAAGTTCCAAGGATGGTGGAAGGTCATCTCACTGACGAACCAACCAACCGTATGAGCGCGGAAGGAAGGAAGTGTGTGCGAGGTGGATCAAACAGTGCACAAGAACTTGGGCCTGTCCACAGCAACGACGAGGGCTGGGAGCGACGAGGGACGGAATCGGGGGCGAAACTAATCGTATAGAATCAGCTACTAGATACAGAATAAATAGTAAGTGAAATACAAGTGAAATAGGAGAATAAAATGGAAGATACCGTGTCTAAGATCGAGAGTGAATATAAATATAAGGGACGTATCAAGGAGACTGCGGAGCAGGTGAAGAGGTGCGATGCCATTACGACTTCCTATGTCGAATGGTGTCCTCAAGGAAGGTGATACAGTGGTTGGCAAAATATGTGTTTGATGTCCTCTCGCTCTTTGACTCGTTTGAGCGGTATATCCCACCTGGTTTTAACGTCTCGTAGCATCAAGTTACTTATATCTTTTCCCGTCTATTTCGTTCGTTTCGTGAGAAGAATCCGGTCACTGGCGTGTATATCTGTCGTATCGATTGGACTTGTAGACGACTGTAACATACGTGGTAGAGGCTCATGTATGTAGGTACAGTGCCCGCACGCTTCCTCAACGGGACCATCGCGGTTATACATCCTCCTCGTCCTCCTCCATCGGGAGCGAACTGGCTGGAGTACGAGGCACGGCGGGCGACAAATGGCGCGCGTGGTGAGATAAGAAGCAACACGCATGTGGTCGTGTTTGGTTCGGTGATCGGGCCGTTTACGGACGTAGCCTGGGCGCGAGGCACAACATCACGTACCATGTAACTGGTCAAGTTAGTACCCAAGATAGGCCAAGTTATAGCAAGTTACAAGTTAAGTTATCCACGCGTGGGAACAAGTTAGATCAAAGTTAGCCTGCCAAAATTATCAGACACGCAAGTTACCAAGTTAGCCCAAAAAGTTACTTTATTCACACTCCTTTCGATCGTCTGGAAATACATGATCACTGTTTCGTTTGTGGCACCAAGGGCAACCACCATCAATCACCGCTTGCCAATCCTGCAAAGTGGATTTTAATGACCGAAAGACTGAGCAAACGGCGTCCATCAACTGTGTTCTATGATTTATAAATGGCAAGTGATCTACTCCTTCGTGGCGGATAATGGGAACTATTCTGGCTGAATGGGACCACAATGAATCTTATTTGGCTTGTCTCGAAGATTTGAATGAGATTCAGATTGGGTCTCTCAAAATCAAACAGCTGGTGCGCAAGAGAAGTTGGTTTGGGTCTGGACTCTGTTATGGTCAAGGTATGGTTACAATCTAAATCCTACTTGTGTCCATTCGCACTATGCATGTGTACCCGCTCAACGAACTCATGCATTAGCAGTGCCTGGGAGAAGATATCATGGTATCATGACAAATATATCCAAGGCTCTCCATCTATCTGATGGTAATAGGCTTTTTCAGTTTCAACTCGGGACTTTTTCCCATACCTTTAATCATCTATCACTACCCACTGGATACCATTATTTGACGCAGGAGATGAACAGTAGCCAATAAAAGTAAAAATTCTCATGTGCACAGATGTTCAATATCTATGTCTCTCTCGAGCCCCATGCCATGATCCACCACCAAGATGCCCCCCCAACCCGCTGCCATACAAATCCGACTAAATAACATCACAACATGCCTGACTCTCACCGCGAATACTCTGGAAATCCTTGCTGGTAGTCTGAAGAGCCCTTTCTTGGCCGCAATTTCCAACACAACTCAGTCTCTCTTGAAAAATATGCAGGTAATTTTGATTGCCTCTGCTGCGACCGGGAATCTCAATCAACCATGAAAGACAGTTAAACAAAACAGGAGCGACTGCACCGAACTATTGGAGCAAACTTACCAGTTATTGAACACAATTCTGACGGTGCATATAATGTCAGATACAGGTGGAGAATTGCCACCAAGTGTGTTGAAGCATATTGGACAATTCACAGAGTGTGTTGCTTGTCCTGAAAAAGAATGCTCCCTTTGACCTTTGATATTATCAGGACCCTCCACAAAATCCATGCATTTGTTGAAGCCCAACAGAGTGGCAGCAAGTTCAAAAGGTTTTTCCGCCTGGGCGAGATGAGCACACTGCTCAAGGATTGCAAAATAGGATTGCAACAGGGACTTGAGATTTTCCAGGTGTGTCGTCTATTTCATACTTGAACCCCTCATTGAAGGATGCAATACGTAGGTCACAATGGTCAATCAAATGAAGGACATGGCAGAGATGCATAGAGACACAGAAAAGAGACACAAAGAAGTGCTTGACATGATCGAAGCTCTGTCTGACACAACTGGTTCAGATGGAGCATCCTTTGTATGAAAATTCCACCCCTCTGGAGAGTGAAATAATGAATATTGAACAGATCAGCAGGCTCTATTCGGGCTCTCATAACAGGTTAGTTAGTTGGGGCTCCATTCTCAATGATATTTCTCATCTCTAGCATATATACTCAAGCTCCAACTCAATTTCAATGCTACCATCAGAACCCAAGATATTCCATGGTCGGAACTCTGAGCTTTCAGACATTCTTCAGCTTTTCAGTCACGAAACACCAAGGATCGCAATTTTGGGTGCGGGTGGAATGGGGAAGACCAGTCTTGCAAGAGCTGTCATCCATCACACAAAAATTACTGAAAGATATGATCAGCATCGGTTCTTTGTTGCTTGCGACTCGGCAACAACCCAAGTCGAACTTGCTGCTCTCATAGGCGCCCATCTTGGACTCGAGCCAGGAAGAGACCTTACGTGCCCAGTCATCCAACACTTCTCCAGCAGCTCAGACTGTCTCTTGGTTCTGGACAACCTTGAGACATCGTGGGAGCCAGCTGAGTCTCGAGGAAAAATTGATGAATTTCTGTCACTCCTCACAGGGGTGGATCATCTTGCATTGGTGGTAGGTATCAGATTATTCACCCATACTTTCAACTTATAACAATTAGATTACAATGTGTGGAGCAGAAAGGCCTTCCAAAGTAGCATGGACTCGTCCATTCCTGTCACCTTTGAAACCTTTGGAGCTCGATGCAGCTCGACAAACATTTATTGACATCGCGGACAACACACATGATCCAGAACAGGTGGACAAGGTTCTTGCCCTGACGGACAATATGCCTCTTGCAATCAATCTCATAGCTCATTTGGTTGACTCTGAAGATTGCTTCCATGTATTGTCCCGTTGGGAGGAGGAGAAAACATCCCTGATCTCAGATGGATATGACAGAACGTCCAACTTGGACTTGTCGATTGCACTGTCCCTGTCAAGTCCTAGACTCAATACTGTCCCCCATTCAAAAGATCTCCTAAGCCTCCTGTCAATGCTCCCAGATGGTCTTTCAGATGTTGAGCTCGTGCAAAGCAAGCTCCCATTTGATAATATTCTAGGTTGCAAAGCAGCATTGATTCGTACCAGCTTGGCCTACAGCGATGAACACAAGCGGCTAAAATCATTGGTACCCATCAGAGAGTATATGCAGAAGATTCAGCCACCTGGAGACCATCTTATTCGACCACTCCTTAAACATTTCCAGGATCTACTCGAGTTTTATATGACATACCATGGAACTCAATTGAGTTCCAGCACAGTTGCTCGAGTATTATCAAACTACTCAAACATACAGAATCTGCTCCAGAATGGGCTCCAACTGGGTCATCGAGATCTAGTGAATACCATTTACTGTACATACTACCTAAATCATTTCAGCCAACACATTGGACAGGGTGCTATTCCCTTGATTCAACAGATTCACAATGTCCTTCCACACCTGTGTGATGATCATCTGAAGGCTTACTTTGTTATTGAGTGTCTCAACACTCATTCAATTTCAAATCCCGAGACTCTGGTTTCTGAGGCTTTGGAATGCTCCAAGAAGTTGGATGACCCAGATCTTAAAGGTATGTACCTGCAGTGATGGGTAGTATTTACCACTGGTTTGTTAAGGCTAATCTGAACTCATATAGGCAGACTTTATGGTGTTTTGGGAAGGTACTATCGACTACAGAAGTGTGATATGGATTCTGCGCAGACATTCTGTGAAGCTGCTATAGCTTTAGCACTTTCAAGTGGGAACACCAAAATGCATTGCCAAGGATTGTGCAACCTCGCAGTGATCAAATGGATCCTCGGGGATTACTCTGCAGTCCAGATGCATGCAAATGAGGCCCAGAGGCTGGCCATGATTTCAGCAGACTTATACGGGGAAGCAGAGGCATTAGATATTGAGGCTACTTGCTGCTATTCATTGGGAAACTATAAAAAAACCATGTCTCTCTGCATTAGGGCAAGAGACCTCTTAGATCTTTGTGGCATGTCCAGTGGAACCTTACACCATAGACAAGCACTCAGGCAGAAATCTACAAAATCAAATCAGAATATGTTGAAGCTCGCAGTCTTCATATGAGCATTCTTCAAGAAACATCCACACATTATTCCCACAGTTATGGTCTTGCTTTACTCAATGTTGCTGATGTTGATGTCGCTATTGGTGCCTCAAAGGATGATGTGCAGAGGAATTGTGACACAGCCAGAGAAATATTGGATATGGCAGGCAATGTTGAGGGAGTGATGATATGTGATGTGATGCTTGCAGATCTTCACTTAAGAGAGGGAAGATTGCTTACAGCAAAAACATTCTTTGAAAGGTGCAGCACATTGACTTCAGAGTACTCTCAAATTATATCTTACTGTCTGGAGCGACTTGGTAATGGCAGTTACTGGGCTAGTCTGGCTGGGATGGCTAGCTGGACAACTGTTTTTCTTGTGTATTCTCTTAAAAGAAAAGAGAAGCTTGGAATCTACGAGGCTATTCAATTCCTTGGAGATATCTTCCTCTCCCAGGAAGATGAGCATACAGCTATCAGCTTGTTCAGAGTTGCCTTGGATGGATTTACCCAGATGGATGTGCATCGCAGCAGAGCCGAATGCATGCTCCGACTCGGGGACATTTCTAAGAGACACAATGACATGCTCCAGGCAGTAGAGTTCTGGGATGCAGCGAGACCCCTGTTTGAACGCTCCTCACAGGTCAAAGAGGTTCAGCATATCAAGGAAAGAGTCACTGGTATCAGCAAAGATATCCTAAATCAACACAGAAACAACTTGGCTCATCTGGCTGAGCTCAATGCAGCATCTGGAACTGTGGAGGAGCTGGAGGATGACCTATCTGACATTGAATATTTGGATAAGATGGACAAGGGCGATGAGAAAAACTTCGATCTGATTGCAGCCTGAGGCTTCCAGGAATTATTGTAATCATGCTGATTACGACACATCCGAAGGCCTTATATAGCCGCGCGATTGATTAGTACCATCTAATCAATTATCTACTTTTGGTGTAGCGGTCTAGAACGCGACTTGGACCTGCTTACAATTATATTTTTTTGCTGGTAATTCTTCTATGTCATTATTTATGGTTACTATTTTGCTACATGTGTACCCGTGGTTTAGTTTGAAATTGATGAGTGTATTTATTCAGGACAGGAGCATGGTGGGGTGCACCACTCCAGTTGAGAGATAGTACACATTGCAGTGATTTCGGCAAATGCCACGAATTCAACATTACTGCTCTGAGGCTAAAGTACATCTGGAAACAATGGACGAGGATCGGCTGTTCAAAAACAAATAGATCCCAGGACTTATGACAAGAGAACGATTTAAATTAGATTCATATATTGCTTGCCGCTTGCCGCGAAATGCCGGGTCCTGACGTGATCGCCTCACGAACTCTGAATATATTTCAATCTGCGTAAATACTTTCCGGATACCCTCAATGAGGGGTTTTAAAAGATGAATCGTCACCCACAAGGCAACTTTGAGATTTCTCGCCGGGTGACTGCACTACATATATTTAAAAAATAATTGAACGAGAATTACAGCAATACAGATTCCGGTCAAACGTTTCCCTTGGCTAAATAAAAATTGCGTAGAAAAGGCAGAGCGCAACAGAACAGATTCGATACAAAGCCACTATGATAGCGTCGAAAGCAAGTTGGACACAAAAAAAAGAGAGCCACATATGTCGACTAGATGCTAATCTGAGGCGTAAAAAAGGGAGGGAACCGCCGAGTTGAAAACTCACACGTAGGATTGTTGGGGAATATGAGGGACATCAGGATGATGATCTGGTGCATGTCTGCCTATGGACAGCCGAGTTTGAATCTCAAGTCACTGGCAAACTTACAGCATTGAACACTTCTGAGGAAGGTTTCAGTCACGTTGATATCGTCCGTGAATTGACGTTGACGTTCGGCTTCGGCAATGAGCTATCGATGGGGATTTTTTAATTCTCGTGCAATGGGTTCCAATAATACATGCCCTCACCTGGACAGTGGTCCTAATTTTCTTGACGCCTTTCGCGCAATCGGGGATATATCTCGAGATCAGTCGGTATTTCTTCCAGGTCAAGTGAAACCAAAATAAAACAATCTGGCGTCTAAGAAGCTGTATTTGATGACAGTTCCAAAATACGAGCAAAGGTCGCTAACCAGTTAGTACGACATAGCCCTCAAATGCTGTTAAGATGTTATCGATTGAGTATTAAAAGAACGCCGTTGGAGACTTAGAGCATTAAGCATTTAAAGGAGCGGCGGGTCCAATCAAACAGAAGGAATGATGCTCGAAGAAGTTGCCCAATCCAGCTTGAAAGGAAGAATAATAGAAGCTTTGTGCACATCAATCAGGCGTTGGAAGGAACGGCGTCATCTTGAAGGCACGGTGATAGTAGTTCTTTCTCGCCCTAAGTTCCGGAATCAGCGAGCCTTCCTGTGGTTCTCGGAAACCAACGAGGCAGCAGAAGACCTACTAGGCAAAACCTGCCCGTCTCTCAGTTTTTGGCTGAACGAGTCAAGGTCAAGGAGGTCGGAAGTAGTTATCGGCTACCGCCCGGCCAGCTCCCGAGAAGGGCGTACAAAAATCTCCGGCATACAAAGATCAATGTCGGAGATCTTTCTACACGCTTCTCGGAATGTCGGGGATTTTCGTACACGCTTCTCGGAGATATCTTTCTATGTGCTTCTGCGAGTCCGCTATGTAGTCTCCTAGTCAGACCATATATCAAGATTTTTCGAGAATTTGGAGAGGATAAAAAAATAACCTGATATTCAGTTGTTCGAGACTTTTGTATGCACTTCTCGGGATGTGGCCTAGTTTCTGAGACCGGTCAGTAGCATGCACCGCCGGCGACTGTGCTCAAATCATACAGAAATAGACCCAATCAATAGTAAGTGGGTATCGCGGATGATATCAGCTCATATTGCCAGGCCGCCTCGATGTGTGCGTTGAACACTTAGATTCATAGGTGAGAACTGTCCTGAGAGCGGTTCAATATGAGTACTCTGAGCCGCCAGATCCGTGGGTGGCAAGTGTGCTCAAATCATACCAAAATAGCCCCTGAGAACGATTCAATATGCCTCGATGTAACCATTAACATGCCAGATCTGTAGGTGACGAATGGACTCGGATCAAGGCAGAGGTGGGCGGCAGTTGAATCAGAGAAAAGGGTCGACAAACGCGCAATTTGAAAGCCATTGTTCTGGTGGTCGAACCAAGGTTGAATTCGAAGGAGGAAGTGGCTGACAATGGGAGCAGGAATCGTGCTTGCAGAAAAACTTGGCCAATTGTATGTACTCTGTAACCAGCTGCCTGTTGCTAGTGATGTTCTGGCCTTGGCTTGGCCTGAAAGGCATGGCTTTGGCTTTCCAAAATCAGAGGCCAGGCCATTTGGTTTTGGCTGGCTTTAGTTGGCTTTGGCCTGCCATTTGAGCCATGGCTTTTGGCACGGAATTTGAATGAAATTCAGCTTTGGCCTGAGGAGATCCCAGGCCAGGCCATCGGCTAATCCGTGGCTTGGCTTTGGCCTTGGTACCAAAGCCAAAAAGCCATGCCAGCCATACCTGAGGCTGGCGCTGCTGGTCGGGAGAACGACTCGGAGTGGAATGTCACAGAAGAAACTCGGGAGCGGCAAACGTTTCGCGGAAACGGATCCCCAAACGGGACTTCTTTCGAGGTCAGAAATGGTCACACGCCGTCACAGATCAGATCAGTAAATGCCGCTAATCGGCTTACTGCTCTGAGGCCAAAACACATTTGGAAACAAAGAGAGGATCGGCCGTAAGAACAAATAGATCCCAGGATTTATGACAAGAAAACTGAGACTATCTAAAGGAGGTTGATAAATCGCTTGCCGCGAAATGCCGGGTCCCGACATGATCGCCGCACGAACCTTGAACGTGAATATCTTGAGGGGCTTGAAAAGATGAGTCGCACCCACAAGACGACTCTGAGACGCTGGGCGACTCCACGATATTGAACATTTAATTGAACAAGAACTACGGCAATACAGATTTCGGCCAAACGTTTCCCTTGGCCAAAGAAAAATACATAAAAATTGCACAAAAAGGGCGCAACAGAACAGTTCGATAAAAAGCCACTGTGATAGCGTTCAAAGCAAGCTGGACAAAAAAAGAGAGCCATATATCGACTAGACGCTAACCTGAGGCGTAAAAAAGGGAGGGAAACGCCGAGTTGAAAACTCACACGTACGATTGTTGGGGAATATAAGGTACAACAGGATGATGACCATGTCTGCCTATGGACGGGTGAGTTTAAATACACCGATTCAAGTCACTGGCGAACTTACAGCATTGAACACTTGTGAGGAAGGTTTCAGTCGCGTTGATATCGTCCGTGAATTTACGTTGACGTTCGGCTTCGACAATGAGCTATCGAAGGGAATTTTTTAATCATCGTGCAATGGGTTTCAATAATACACGCCCGCACCTGAACAGTGGTCCTAATTTTCTTGACGCCTTTCGCGCAATCGGCGATGTCTCTGGAGATCAGTCGGTATTTCTTCCAGGTGAAGGTATTCGTTTCCAGTATGCGGCATTGGATTATGGACGCCGAGCGTTGAATTCTGTGGCATAAGTCAGTGCCACAGACGAAATCAAGAAACACTGCAACTTACTCTAACAGACGTACTCCTTCCGTTGTGAGACTGAGCAGGTCTCGCGAACAGAGTGCTTTCGCATTCTGGATAATTTCCTCCGTTTTGTTGATCGGGTCGTCGAGCTGGCTGACCTGCACCGAAGGGCGCCTAAGGTGAAGGACATAGATCAGAACTAGGCCGGCGGCGATGCCGAGGGCACTGTAGCGAAGGGTGTCATTCGGAATTAAAGAAAGGGACCCAAGGAAAAGAGGCGAAAGCAGCTGAGAAACGTTATCGCGCATATTGGCAGGGCAAGCTCGATATGAATCCCCCCCACACGTGTCGACTTTATGTATCGCAACCGCCAATTCTCAAACAGGCAAATTAACCGTCCGACGTGTGGGAGATTCCGTAACGACAACGCTCGTAGTCGGGAGAAGTTTGTAAATTGTACGATCCGACCGCTGTCAAGTATTTTCGTCTTCGCTGGATTCTCCCGCGAGGCTCAGCCACGTGGGACTATCCGTTCGGCTGTAAAATACGGATTGCCCTCATAAGTTGTTGCGAGGCGGGTTGGATCATCGTGTTTTTGTCCAGGCGCGGTGGCTGCTCCACAGCGCAGCGGGTGCAGATTTGTGAGCTGGAGCTCCTGCGAGATTGACGAGAGGTCGGTCCCGCGCTTGCATAGCATGGTAGCCGAGACGGAATCTAGACAGACTAGCCGTTGAGCAGTCCGGTAACTAGTTAATCTTCAGCACGGTTTGTACGTACCCATCTTTCGCCTCGCGTGTGGACCAGGCCTCCGAGCGAAAGAGAGGTCAATTAGGGTGGGCCGGGATAGAACTTATGCCGGCATAAAATTAAGTTCCGACCATCTGTCATTCTTGCCCCAGCGACAGTAATAACCCGAGATGAGAGCTGACGAGATGGTAAGTGAAGGATTCCATTCATCATGATAATCAAGACGAATAGACTGACAAGAGATCCGAGGTGGCGGGTTCTTGGTGCAAAAGCACCGCCTCGCAGCTGACCAGGCGGCCACTGGATCCGATTTGAGAAAAAAAAAAGGGGGGGCCATTAACAGCCTGTAAGCGGGCTCGATTACAGGAAGAATGGGACGAAGAGGACCAGGAAGATATCCAAAGAGGGGATAGCCATCTCATATCTAGATCAGCGATGATTTTGGCCTAATGCTGAGTCGCACGTATGACATTTTTCCTCTCCACCTGGCGGCGTCGGCCAAGTGAACCCCAAATAAAACTGGCGTCTAAGAAGCTGTATTTGATGACAATTCCAAAATACGAGCAAATGTCACTAACCAGTTAGTAAGACATAGCCTTCAAATGCTGTTAAGATGTTATCGATTGAGTATTGAAAGAACGCCGTCGGAGACTTGGAGGATTAAGCATTTAAAGGAACGACGGGTCCAATCAAACATTGAAGGAATGATGCCCGAAGAAGTCGTGCAATCCAGCTTGGAAGGAAGCTTTGTGCGCAGCAATCAGACGTTGGGAGGACCGGCGCCATCTTGAAGGCACGGTGATAGTGGTTCTTTCTCGCCCTAAGTTCCGGACCTAGCGATCCTTCCTGTGGCTCTAATCTCGGAAATCAACGAGGCAACGAAAGACATACTAGGCAAAACCTGCCCGTCTCTCAGTTTTTGGCTGAACAAATCGAGATCGAGGAGACCGGAACTTGGAAGCAGTTATCGGCTACCTCCCGGCCAGCTCCCGAGAAGCGCGTACAAAAATCTCCGACATACAAAGATCAATGTCGGAGATCTCTGTAAACGCTTCTTGGAGAGAACTTTTTATGTGTCGGGAGGTGGCTGGTCTCCCTAGTCAATCCATATATCAGTATTATTATTTGAGAATTTGGAGAGGGCAAAAAAATAGAGAGTTTGCGGCAGCCACCAGAAGCCACCCGGTGGCTGATCAGGCATGCGGTACCGGTGGCTGTGGTTGATCTGGTGGCTGGCATGGTGCTGCTGCATGTACCTTCTTGCATCGGTGCATCATACAGAGAGCCATTCTGGAGTCCAGAATGCGCTTAACGGCACTCCTCAAACTCATTGTGAAGAAATGGGAGGAGATGTTCTAGTTTCGAACAGCACTGTCTTTTTTCACTGTTCTCGCACACATGTAGTGCAGAGGGACACTATTTACTGTGTCAATGAAACAAAGGTGGAGTTGTGCGACATCATACATTCAGCCACCAGATCAGCCACACTCACCGGTACCGCATGCCTGATCAGCCACCGGGTGGCTTCTGGTGGC
Source organism: Mycena leptocephala (assembly GCA_029378395.1). Taxonomy (NCBI): domain Eukaryota; kingdom Fungi; phylum Basidiomycota; class Agaricomycetes; order Agaricales; family Mycenaceae; genus Mycena; species Mycena leptocephala. The sequence continues at coordinate 87,190 of JARJLF010000570.1, forward strand.
TGCCGCAAACTCTCTAATAACCTGATATATCCAATTGTTCGAGATCTTTGTATGCGCTTCTCGTGCTCTGTAGCCAGCTTTTTATTGCTGCTGATCAGGAGAACGACTCGGAGTGGAATGCCACAGAAGAAACTCGGGCTGGGAACAACAAGAATTAGTGTGCATTTCGTCTGAGAGGATTGAACGCGATAATCAGTGAAATACCGGAGAGGTACCTACCCCGTATGTCTCCGCTTTTCCAACCCATATCCGACCGTGGGAGCGGGTTCCGAGTTCGACTAGCGAAAGGCTTCGTGGAGACGAAGTCATTTCTCTTCTGGGGGCACTGCTGTTTTAATTTATCAAAAATCATGAATAGACTTCCAAGAATAACGGGATAGACAGATGCTTTCCTTAAGAGGGGAGTGGCAAACGTTTCGCGGAAGCTCCGCCACGCGATACAATGAATCATTAAATGGGAGATCCACCAGATTTGGCCGATCCTAAAACAGGGTTTCTTTCTACATCGAGGACAAAAAGGTCACACTGTCACGTCGCAAAGCGGCACAAGTGATTCCGGCAAATGCCGCGAATTCGGCATTACTACTCTGAGGCCAAGCACATCTGGAAACAAAGAGCTATTCAAGACAAATAGACCCCAGGACTTATGACAGGAAAATTAGATTCATATATTACTTGCCGCTTGCCGCGAAATGCCGGGTCCTGACGTGATCGCCTCACGAACTCCGAATATATTTCAATCTGCGTAAATACTTTCCGGATACCCTCAATGAGGGGTTTGAAAAGATGAATCGTCACCCACAAGGCAACTTTGAGATTTATCGCCGGGTGACGGCACTACATATATTAAAATTTTAATTGAACGAGAATTACAGCAATACAGATTCCGGTCAAACGTTTCCCTTGGCCAAAGAAAAATACATAGAAATTGCATAGACAAGGCAGAGCGCAACAGAACAGGTTCGATACAAAGCCACTATGATAGCGTCGAAAGCAAGCTGGACAAAAAGAGAGAGCCATATATCGACTAGACGCTAATCCGAGGCGTAAAAAAGGAGGGAAACGCCGAGTTGAAAACTCACACGTAGGATTGTCGGGGAATATAAGGAACATCAGGATGATGACCTGGTGCATGTCTGCCTATGGACGGGTGAGTTTAAATACACCGATTCAAGTCACTGGCGAACTTACAACATTGAACACTTCTGAGGAAGGCTTCAGTCGCGTTGATATCGTCCGTGAATTTACGTCGACGTTCGGCTTCGACAATGAGCTATCGAAGGGGATTTTTTTATTCTCGTGCAATGGGTTCCAATAATGCGCGCCCTCACCTGGACAGTGATCCTGATTTTTTTCACGCCTTTCGCGCAATCGGCGATGTCTCTGGAGAGCAGCCGGTATATCTTCCAGGTGAAGGTATTCGTTTCCAGTATGCGGCATTGGATTATGGACGCCGAGCGTTGAATTCTGTGGCATAAGTCAGTGCCACAGACGAAGTACAAGAAAACCAAAACTTACTCCAACAGTCGTACACCTTCTGCTATAAGCCTGAGCAGGTCTCTCGAACAGAGTGCTTTCGCATTCTGGATAATTTCCTCCGTTTTGTTAATCGTGTCGTCGAGCTGTCTGAGCTGCACCGACGGGCGCTTAAGGTGAAGGACATAGATCAGACCTAGGCCGGCGGCGAGGAGGAGGACACTGTAGCGAAGGGTGTCGTTTGGAATTAAAGAAAGGGACCCAATAAACAGAGGGAGAAGCAGCTGAGAAAAGTTGTCGCGCATATTGGGAGGGCTGGCTGGCCGGAAACCTCGCGGACCTCCGTATTTACAGTTGAAGACTTGCTGACTTGTAACATTCCACCCTTGCTGAATTTAAAATATGCCTGCTTTTCCCCGAGTACCCGAGTTGCGGAAGGCACGTCAAAAGGTCCTGGACCAGAATTTTCCCTTGGAATCCGCCCTATTAATACTGTGGCGCTACTTTTTCCCTCAGCTTCAATAACAATCAGTGTCCCTCATCATGATCAAGCGCCAAGTGCTGTGGGAATAGAAGTTATGTGTGTAGAAGGTGGTAATGTTCTGGAACATAATTGTCTTTCACTGCTGTTCGGCGGCTGATGAACAGCCTTTTTATAGCGTTTGATTGGCCGCGCCATGCAGCGCCTTCGTTGTGACAAAGCCAGTACCAAAGTCCAGCGCGTATTTTTTTTTCCACGCAGCGCCTCCAGACTCTCGTACCGTAAGTAAACTGTATCACCGCAACAATTCCTAGAAATAATGCAAACAAGGTCCCACTTGAAGGAACAGAAGAGGAAGCATTTTGGAAGCGTTATTGCGCATATGGGGGTTGGCTAGCTAAGAAACCTTATTTGCAGCTGAGCTGAATCGCCGACTCGGATAACCCCATGTAGTGTGGACTTCAGAATTCCGACACAAATTCCAATATGGACATCGATAAGTTCAAACATCACACCCGTGGCGCTTCGTGATGTAAACTTGAAGTCTTGAGATAGTCATGTTTCTGCATCGCCTCCAGACTCTCCTCCCTAGATTGTATTACAGGCATCATTACCGCAAATTGGAGAAGCGATGTAAGACTGCGGAACTTCTCACATAGTAACACCGGATTTTGAGGAGTTTTATCATTCAAAAAAAAGAGCATCTCGGTGAGTGAAAATTCCAAAAACAGCGATTTGGTCGACTGTAACCAGTCGAAATATTAAATAGGATAGTAGGTTTTTTGGAAGATAATTATAGTGGAACTCACGATTATAAATCAATTATGGATTCTATTTCTACAAGTAATCGTACCGCAGGTAATATTTCACACCAGATGACAACACATATCCCTCAAATGCTGTTAAAGATGTTGGCCGCCTAGTATTGAAAGGCCCAGCTGTCAGCAACACTGAGTATTGAAGTAACGACGCAATCAACTAGGGAAGGAATAACGCCATGATGGCCATCAGACATCAAGCATGGAAGGAACGAACTAACCAGATCACGGCGCCGTCAGATATGGGGAACGATGGATCTGCATCCAATACCAAGCAAAATGAGGCTTCGAAGCTCTGCGAGAGAGGGAGGAACGGCACCGTCAGGTATTGAAGGGGAATGGTGGAAGTCCTTCCAATGCCTGATTCAGCCGTTCCCTCAGAACTGCGGTCCGACCAACTCGGACGGCGGTGCTTCTTGAAAAAGAAAACTCGCTCCAAGCTCCGGGCTCGGAAGACAAAGGCACCAGGCAAGACCTGTCCGCCTGGGCGGGACAAACTTGCCTGGGTCATGGAAAATACCCCTGTAAAGTTACGATGAGCGGTAAGCGCCATGATAGACAAAGATCTCCACAGCCTCCAGTGGGAGCGGTCAGTCCTATGTGCCGGTACTAGATCCAAGGGTGACAAGTGCGCAGCGTATTGGAATAGCCTCTGAGTGAGAGTATGTTCATTGAGCCGTTGCGCGCGGATCCACAGGTGACAACGGTCCTGCCAGTGATAGTTCGTCATACCTGGATGTGAACACTGAGCCAATCTCCATCGCAATTCGTCGAAGATTGTATCCTTGGAGCAGGACCTTGATCTTCTTTGAGAAGCTTCGAAAGGTTTGATCTTATTTTCCATGATCATACATCTCAAAATTGCATCTGCCAGTCAGTCGGTATGCTGTATTCACCGGAGCAGCCACCTCTATGGATCTTACAGAAATACTTAGCTTCCGACGCTCGCCGGAGAAGCGACGTGGGAGGCAGCTCATGAATACGTGCGGGCCGAGTCGGCAACGGGAGAAGCAGTAATTGAGCAGGAACCGATTTCGCAGCTCTATCCTACCGCATCGGTCGAGTTCAGCCGATCAACAATCAAGACCGATCTTGCTCCTCCTAGGTTTGAGCTGCGCATGGATTGTTTGGAGAAAAGTCAAGATCATAAGCGTAGTAAAATAATGATATATGCACACATGTAAGAATAGATCCCGGAGAGCATTCAATTCGGCGGCGTACAGTGATGGAGGATTGGAATGATGCAAAATAAATACCTAGGTTGAGAACCGAAAATGGAAAGCAACAAATAAACAACGGCCACAACTCGGATGCGGACATCGTAATTTACCTCGGCCTACCTCACAGGTAACGCACTGACTACTGGTTGGCAGCCTTGAAGGTAGAGTGAAATGTGGCAATGGTGGGGACATAATTTCGACAAAGGCCCGGCTCGAGATCCCTGAGCACGGTCGTTTGCGTGCGCCCTGGAGCAGACCCTTATTGAACAAACTTGGACGTAGTATCTATAACATAACACCTTACGCTGAATTAATACTGCCATGACAATAAGAAATTATGTCAGAATATCCAGGCGTACTTTGGGCGTACTATCCACTTGGACATTCAATCAAGGACGCAGGCAAGTGTCTTCGTTCCTCCATCCGAACCCGACCCAACCTCGCTGTCTCTTACATCGACGGGAGATCTCTATTGGGGCGTCGCAAGACGCGCCGAAGCTGCGCGTTTCTCGGTAAGATCCCAGTGAAGCCGGATCTGGACCAGAAGGTTTGATATCCCGACCACGACAGGCATACAGTCGAGGACGATGAACTGGATATTGGAGCACTGGTAGCTCACGAGGTGGAGGAGGCTGAATGTCCTGAATGAGAAATCGTTCAGGTCTCATTACCATAGATCCCGAATGAGCGACTAACGCAAATAATCCGGCACTATCGGCGAAGATTCTAACGATGGTCTGTTTCAAGCTGGGGGGTGAAAATGTTAGATAAAAATGTGCAAGGAGACGCACGCTCCGGCTCGTGACTCCGAATGATTCCAGCGTCCGGCTGATAATCCACAATTTATACCATATAAATCCTAAACAAGAGTGAGATGATCTGAGAGGCGGAAGAAGGTTCAACTTGCCCGTCGTGTATGCAGCAGTGCTGATTAAGAGTGGTGGAATAAACGGAAACGTCGAAGAATGGACGGCACTCACCACAAGCAGCAGATGCAAGCTGCTGTGGTCCAACGTCGGTATGCTGCCTGGAACATGCTATCGTTGGAGGTATACATGGAAATCTGGTATGTGAGGCCGACCCCAAACGATGTGCATGAGAGTCCCGTTAAGTAGATTTCGCTACCGCGAGGTTCACAATGAGGTACTCAACAGGGCTGCGTGTGATAATTGGCACCAGGATGATTCCAGGACGAAACTCATAGACCACCCAGACGATGAATCTACAATTCATTCAGAGAAGTGCCAATACAAGTGAATGCCACACGTACGAGAAGTGAGTCCCCGATAAAGAAAGATGCCACAAGGAATCCGTATTTGAGAACCTTCGTGATATGAAAGAAATTGGAATATAATATTCGGGCCCCACTCCTTCTTCCGATTTTGTGGAAGGCAATTGAGAAGCCAGTGCTTGCCATTAAAGATGAAAATGAAAATGAATCCGCCGACACGCACGATGCTGACTGTTATAAAGAGGGCAACAGTTCCGAGCGCGACAGGGCACAGAAGGCTTGAGCGGGAGAACCACGATGTCCCGCTCAGACGTTCACGGTAACGTGACACCATGAAATATAAAGCGCAAGACGCCAAAATAGCATATATCCCATGAAGACGACTTTCCAGCACCACGACGGCGAGATTGGCTGTTAGCAGCGTAACGTCCGACATGGCCAGGCAGAAGATTGCTCAGCTTCCCGGGAAAGGCCGTTGACACATGACATAGGCGCCGGCCTGGTCGACCAGCCATGGACGGAGATCAGAGTAGACTGTCGGAATTCCGAGTCAGTGGCTCACAGTTAGGGCTGTTCGCCGCGTATATAGTATATGGCCGTATAGAATTATAACATAGACTCGCCGTGCCGCAGGAAGCTTGCGAGGTGCGCGCCCCATCTATGGAATCGTTAACCCGATTTGATTCAAGACTCAAAATGAATGTGCCGGAAGCGCGTGAAATACTCGTGGGCTATAGCAACTTGGGTGCTGTTCAAAGTTGACGTGGCGTTCTGGAGGAAGGTGTTTTCCGACGATGCGTCGCGTACTCGTAAGCCAGGCACCCGGGTTGCCTAGGATGCATTAAACCAATCAACAAGAAAAGAAAACAATCAGGCAGGCTTGACGTATGGGATATAAACCGGAACCTATAACTCGGTATATTGTGGCGCGCGTATGTCTACGCGATCATCAGCGAGGAGCACTTCGCAGCAGTGTCATCGGAGAATCTCCACTGCTGATGAAGGAAGTCTAATGCAACAGTGAATTCAGCAGGGGATCAAAATCAACCAAAGGTGAATTTAGAACTCGATCAAACGAACTTTGCATCGTGTCGGTGTTGTACGAGTAATTCCCGCCGGTCGCAGACAGATACATATATCTGCTCCATCCGCGCGCGCAGCTTGGGTGTTAACTTGGTCCCGAACACCCCTTGAGGATGGCGGTGAAGTTCGATCGAGTTAGGGGCGCAGGGCGAGCGATTTCATCCGTGACATGCCCGGCTGAAGTGAATTGGTAAGTGAGTCCGTCGTGCTCTGCAGAAAATGGTAGTGGATAGACATACTGATACCGGAACCTTGGCGATCTTGCCTGCGCGGTAGAGGTGGACACGGTACAGCGGTGATCGAATGGAAGAACAGACATAGAAGGGGAAATGATGGGAAAGGTCCGGGCGACACGAAAAGACTGTAGGATTCCAGCGGAAGAGGGAGAAGCAACGAGATGGAGGTAGTATTGAAGAGATGTTTACATTCCGCCTCAAACGTAAGCACCCAGTTTGGCAATTTGATGGCGGCACATCGGCCAGTTAGGAGACTTGCCGATGTTACCGACCTCTCTCATTAATTTTCCAAGTCAGAATCGTATGTAGGCCCTTGTTCATTTAATATCTCTGAGACACATTTTGGACAAAAAGAAATAACAAATTGAAAATATTATCAAAGACATTAGGTACGTCAAACAGATGTCGCAGACTCAGGATAAGCGCTGTACGCCGGCCAGGGATAGTGCATTCCTTGCATCGGGGTTGCGAATTGTGTAGTGTGTGGGAGGTAATAGTGTGGATAATGTTGTTGTGTAGGAAACGGGGTAGGAGGAGTCGAGAGGAAGGTCGGGAGTAGGAGGGAGAGCGGCGCGAGCAGTATTGTTGGCGGCGGGAGCTTGCAACGGAAAGAAATATCAAAATGCAGGGGCAAGGTCTTCGTGTTTCGAGTTATAACACTACAGGCAATTGTTAGATTAAAAATTGTCCACGGCGGGTGTCATATCGAGCACCTTTAAGTAGTCCTGCCCTTTATGCGCCCCGCTGGTGGCCCTCCTGAGCTGGAGCCGGCGATGACAATTGCGCTTGGGCAGCGGAAGACCGCGTCATTGACACTTGGCGGTCGGAGGTGGTGGGTATCAATCCGGCGGGTTCGTGGTGGGCGAGATGAGGGAAGAGAGAAAGGTGTCGCATTGTATGTCTCTATTTACCTTGGTCATGTCGGCAGTGGCGGCAGAGCAAAACGAGTGCCGCTTTGCCACCATCAAATTGCCAAACTGGGTGCTTACGTTTGAGGCGGAAAGTCAAAAGTGGTATTGAAGGGGATAAGGCCAAACAGGTGTACACGAATTGGGCACATAAGCTTGATGGCATCATATTTTTTGATCCGCCAGGTGCGGATCAGCGCAACGCTCATAAAAGGCCGCCCTGATCTAGTCTCTCGCTCTCTATCAGTACTTCCTCGTACCTCGGTTGATATAGACAGTGGTGCCTCAGGCTTGAGCCCTGATCACAGTGGTGCCTCAGGCTTGATTCCCCACTGAGCACAAGTCGCCCAAAAGTCGCCCCTCGGTATCTTGAATTTTTTTGGGGAATTCTCTAGAGCCCAGCGATTTCTAGTTTCAATGTCGTCCCAGATTCAAGACACTGGGGAACGAACCGACGACTCGCGAGCATATACACTGACGGTGCGTCATCCAAAACAGTCACAAATTAACACTCATTGTTATCAGACGGCGTCAGAGTCAGAGGACGAGACGCGACGGTACGGATACCGTCCAGCTCATACACGCCATTACTTACATTCTCACTGACGATGCAGACTCGATGCGCTGCACACGGCCTTCACCCGGTATTTCAGTGGGAAGCTGTCTCTTGCACCCATTGACGACACTCAGCCGCAGAAGATTTTGGATCTTGGGTGCGTTTCAGTTACAAAATATTCCAAATGAGAACCGCACTATGTCTACTCAGGGGTGGGAGCGGCGCATGGTGAGGGGCGATCCACCTATTCTACAAGACATGATCTGAGTGAGACTCGTGACAGGGCCATTCACGCTGCGACTCACTTTCCCGAGGCCGAGGTCTTGTCTGTCGACATTTCACCTCTTCCAGAGCGGTGAGAGGAGATCCATCTTCTTTTCGGAATCTAAACCGCCACAGGAAGATTCCCAGGAATCTAAGTTTCAAACTCGCAGACCTGGCGAAGGAACTGGATGTCGACAAAGAATCATTCGACATTGTCCATGCACGATTCGTGATGCTTCACGTCAGTCACACCCACAACGGTTGCTTTCCTCGTTGAATCTAGGACAACTGCAGATCCCGAACGGCGAGGACGCTGTCAAACGTGCCGCCGACCTCGTGAAACCAGGGGGTTTCTTGATCATAGACGACGTTGACCTCGCTAGCATGCTGCACACTGGCGGTCCTGCGGTTCGACGAGGCGCGTCAATGATGATCGAGGCTTTCAAATCTCGCAAAGCAGACGGGGAAATCGGCAGGAAGCTCGGCAGTATCATCAGTGCGACAGGGTACTTTCCGGATGTTCAAGTTCGTAAGATCGCCGTCCCGTTGTCTGGCGCCGGCGCCAGTGAGCAGCTTCGCATCCAGAGATTGAACCTGACTGAAATGCATTGTACTTAGCTGCCGCTGAAAACGAATTGGGCCTCGCGCTCAACAAAATCTGGTCCCAGGGTGCTGGAGCCGTGAAGAGAGGCTCGGTTGCCCAGGCACCTAATGAGGCTCTGGTGAAAGAACTGCAAGAGGAACTCAGCAACAAAGACTGCACGGCTGCGGAGGACTTGTATTTTTGCTGCGCGCGACGGGCAGTCAAATGAAACACAGTTTTTGGATTGCATATCCGATGACCAAGAAATCACCAATATGCTGGTTTCAAGAAATAAATCGGAGTTGTGTAAAACATGTGGACTTTTACATCAAAGATTGATTCTAGCCAGATTCTTTTTGGGGTGCTAGGATCAAGGGTACCGGAATTGAAAATTTTGACATGTGGCCGAATTATGATGCGTCGACGGAGAGACAGCGCGTGAGCCATAGTAGCCATCAATTTACGCAACGCCAAACAGCCATCAGGTGGCTCAAATGGCTGCATCGCAAACAGGCTAATAAGTCACTAGCGAACTTGCAGTATCTCGGTGAGTGAAAATTACAAATACCAAAATAGTGATTTGGTCGAAATATTGAATAGGACAGTGGGTAATCATACCGCAGGTTAGACTCGTAACCAGTCTGCCTACGCCGTTCTAACAAGGCGGGCTTGTTGCCGTAGGCAGACTGGTACTTCTCGGATATGTCAATTGGTCTGTCGCGGAGTTTGAAATTAAGTTGTTCATTGAGTGAGACCGATGACGCAATGAGCCGCGGCAATTCCGGAGATCACGGTCCGAAGTTGATTTCCACTAAAACAATCCTCAGGTTTTACGGTGTTCTGTAAGTACCATAAAGAGAAAATATAAGGAGGCCAAATCAAAAGGATAATTCTTTTATTTATTACCCCAGCTTCAACCGAAAAATAAACTTAAAAACTGAGTGTAAACGGAATAAGATTGTGAGAAAATCACTTAAATTTCAAACTCCGCCCCAGCCCAATTGGGATATCCGAGAAGTACCAGTCTGCCTACGGCAACAAGCCTGCCTTGTTAGAACGGCGTAGGCAGACTGGTTACGAGTCTAACCGCAGGTGATATTCCACACCAGATGGCAACACATAAGGATATGCCCCACGAAAGTGGCTGACAACGATCCTCGTCGGGATTCTAAAACAAGGGAAGACGGCAACCAATCCGGACAGCTACCGCTTAGTTGGCCTCGAATGTTGCCTTTTGAAAATGTTGACTCTTCTCATCGACAAACGGCTGCAGGAATGGGCTGAATACAAGCATCTCGTCCCTGACTCGCAGAACGGATTCCGCAAATTTTACCGCACAAATAATAATCTGTTTATCTTGCGTTGCGCCATCGAGAAGGCCTGGTCCCAGGGGAAGCCGCTGTACGTGGCTTTCGTCAATCTCAAAAATGCTTTCCCCTCCACGGATCTCCCGACGTTATGGGCGAAGCTGTACCGGAACGGTGTGTCGGGCCCACTGTTCGATTGGCTGAGGATGATATACGACCGCATGCTTTACATCGTAAAACACGGAGGAGGGTATTCAGGAGCGTTCAAGTCGATGATCGGTGTATTGACTGGCGACTCGGCTTCTCCGGGTCTGTGGAATATCTACTTCGGTGATCTTGCCGGGTGGTTTCCTACTGACCATGATGACATCGCACTGTCGGGAATCCCAATGTCGCATATCGAACATGCCGATGATGTGGCACTATTCTCCACCACCGCAGCTGGTTTGCAGCGTCATCTCAACAGTTTTGCCTCCTGGTGCAGTGCCAACTCAATGGTGATTAGCGTTGACAAAACAAAGTGGATGTTATTCGGTCCCTTCCCCCGTATCACCCCCTCCCTCTACGTCAACAGTAACATTGTTGCTCTTGTCGACAAGTACAAGTTTGTTGGCATCTGGTTCACCTCTGTCAAGCGCAACCTGTTTGAAAAGCACTATCTCGTAAAGGCGTCGAAAGCACAAGGAGTAGCTCATGCTAGTTTTACCGTGGACTCGATGATAGGATCCCTGCCGCCGAGGGAAGGCGTACAACTTTATATGGCAAGGGTTGATCCTCATCTCATATCGGGTTGCGAGGTGGTGTTGGATGTTACCTCCCGCCTCGTCACGAAGCTCGAGAAGCCACAGCTGCGTTTCCTGCGCAGGCTTCTCGGTCTCAAGCCACGTTCAATGCGAGCTATCCTTTTTACTGAAACTGGTCTGCTTCCCATTCGATATGGCGTGCCATCATCGTGCTCAATCATGCGAAGTACTGGGTGCATCTACCGGACAATCACTACGCCCGTGCTGCTTACCGAGAGTCTCTGCGACTCTCAGCTCAGGGATGTGTATCGTGCATCAGGAAACACCTCCCTTGCGAATAAGGTCAGATTACCCCAAGTTCACACTAATCTAGCTAGATAAGTTGGGTTAGTTGAGTTAGCTTTCTAGTGACGTTGGAAATAATTTAGGGGAAAATTAGACCTTAATTAGCCAGGTTTGCGAGGAATACCGTCGGCTCGCTTCTATATTGGTTGCTTTTAATTGGGCGGGAATGTGGACAAAAGAATCATATTCAAAGAGTACAACAACGATTACACATTGTACACTAGCTGAGTAGCTATACATAATGCTATCCAGGGTTCGGCCTCAAAAGACAAGTTGTGAAGCACGGGGACGCGTGGCTAAGCGGAAATGCCACGGGTCCTAGCCGGAGACCGGCTGCCGTCATGATACGCAATGAGACGTAACGACGGTCGTGGGTTCAAATCCCACACAACCGCAGAAAGTATAATGGCCATCTAATTCGGCACGGACACCCTCGACGGCATCAGTGGTGAATTCCACACCACAACCCAGATGGAGGATCTTGGAATGCTTCTGCAGATTGAGTACCTTACTCCAAACATCCAAAAAAAAAAAAAAAAAAAGTGTGAAGCACAACCGTCGCGTGATCCAACTACTGAACAGACCGTTACGCGTGGGCGTGCTCAACAGGACCGCACAAGGCATGCTCGCAGCACGAGCATAGTCGAACCTGTGGGTACGATGGAGTACGCAGACGCCGGCTGCACGTCTCGCGTGCCGTTGCGGGAATGCGAAGCGAGCAAGGGAAGAAAAAAGAGGGGGGACAACAAGATGATGGTGATGCGGGGCGCACCTGCAAGTTTCTTGTACTTTGTGCACGTGTGCGGCCAACGGTAATGAGTTTGGTCGATGTGCGCAGGGGGGGACTCATACATACTGAAAATGGTTTACCCGAGTAGACGGAAAAGGAGAATAGTTATGTACACACCTCGGTCACGTCCCTCTAGTGGCGATCCGAACGGCGATGCTAGGGCGTGGGCGGCAAGGAATGCCGAGTTGCATCCTCTTTTACAGCGTTAGGGAATGCGCACGCAGATGCGCGGCGGGCCGAGGCGAAAGGCCATTCTACGATGTCTACAGAAGGATGTGAGCATGCATGCAACAGTGGTGGGGGATATGACACACTGGAGGCGACTGGGTGGCTACAAAACACGAGCGATGGGATGTGTATGTGAAGGGCTCGTCAGCGAGGATCAAAAAGGGCTGTGCATGTGAAGGCCTCGTAAGCGAGAATCCACAAGGGCGGCACAAGAATATATACCTTTACACAAGCAAACAACGACGGCTCCTCTTTGAATACCTCGGCTTACATAGGACTGGGTTCCCAGGGGCCGGAATCATTGGTCAGATTGAGTGGAAGAGATACATGAGCACATACCTGCACCTACAGGACTGACCCCGAGCAGGCTGCATGTTGTTCAGACAAAACATCGTGCAAGACAGTGAAAAAGCTCGTACCATAGGCGGCTAACGGAGCCAGAGTCAATGTACAATGGTTCTTCATCGAGGTTGTGCATGGTGAGGACCGGGGATGAGCAGGGTCCAGTGAATGGAAGAGTGGGAGGGACGAAGGTGGGGGGAAAAGAGAAGAGTTGTTGACGAGTGTTGTGTGCCTCTCCAAATCCAGACACCAACCACTTTTCTGATGGCACGTGTGCGTTACACAGCGGTCCGTGCGTGGGTTGGACACATTAGGGCCGGTGTCTCGGCAATGGACTTAGAGTAAATGAGCAGATGTTGAATTTCTTTGTGCCCCAATACCTGCCCTATGTAGGGATATTGCCAAATGATGTACCCATCTATTATGAGGTATGAATTCCCTCTCTTCCTGGCTCAGAAACAGAATTCACAACCAGGTAACTTTGGAAAACTGGCTAGGCTGGCTAATTCAGTGATTTTACCCCGTATTACCCTAATGTAAAGTCGGGAAGAAAATTAGTCCTAAATTAGTAAAGGAGGTTTTTTCCTGATGTGGGCGTCCGATTTGCGCGTTGTCTTGGCTTCCTTCCCCATCCCGGTTGTTTGTGCAACATCGTCTCTAGAATCTGCCGACACCATAGATGATATTGTCTCCGCGGTCCAATCGTCGTGTGAAGCAACACTACAGGGGAACTCAACAGAGCTGCGAGGACTTACCTGTTGCGTGAACGACTGGATACAGACGAGAATGGGAAGCTTCGAACAGTTGTACTCCGGTTCAGGCATTACCTCCACATTGTCAATGTGTCGCACTGGAAAGCGTTCACTCGCTTCCTGTTGTCGGATCACAATCTTGGCGTGGAGGTGCTGAGGCACACCGATCGTTATAGGAAGTATCACATCCCTCGGGCATGGCGTCTCTGCCGGTTCTGTCAGTTGGACATTGAGGACGAGGCCCATGCTGCACTGGTTTGTACAGCCCACCCGGATTTGACCCCGTTGCGGGCAGATTTCCATCGCGACATCTTTGCTATCCAGCCATCCCTACAACACTTTGCACTTACTCAAACGGCGGAGAAATTTCTTGCCCGTGTGCTCCTCGACCACTCGCTCACAACGCGCATGGCTAGGTTTGTGTATAACGTGCTGGAATTATTTGCAACAGAAGCGTTGTGGGTTCCTCCGGAGCATTTCAACCTCGGTTGACGGGATGTAATAGTCCGGTATTTTAATTCATACTTCGTGTATCCTAGTTGAAACTGCGAGACGGTTCGCTCATTTCGTTGTTGCATTCTGGATGACAGTGATTTATGTGAAGGGCCAGGGAACTGGTTCTTGACTCCTGGGTCTGCGTACAGCCAGGTTGGCGCTGATTGTCCTGCCTGTGGATGACAATCGAGATGGAGATCAAGGTTGTCACATAGGTAGCAGTTTTGGGACGGGCTAGTTCACAACGGTGGAGACTTAGATACATCCGTAGCATACGTTTTACGCCTTGTGTATGTAGTACGGCACCCGGCCGTTCCGATTCGGGACCTTGCGTCGGCAATCCTATCCTATCCTATCCTATCCCCTCAAATGCTGTGAGTGTTAAAGATGTCGACCGTTTAGTATTAAAAGGCCCCGTCAAACAGCAGCACTGAGTATTGAAGCAACGGCGCAATCAACTAGGGAAAGAACAACGCCATGATGGCATGGACATCAAGCATGGAAAGAACGAACTAAGCAGAATCAGGCATCGAAGCTCTGCGAGGGAGGGAGAACGGCGCCGTCAAATATGGAAGGGGCGCGATGGATCTCCTTCCAATACCAAGCAAAATGAGGCTTCGAAGCTCTGCGAGAGAGAGGAACGGCACCGTCATGTATTGGAGGGGAACGGTGGATCTCCTTCCAATGCATGATTGCACCGTTCCCTTAAATTGCGCCATGCCCTTAAACTGCGGTCCGACCAACTCGGACGGCGGTTCTTCCGGAAAAAGAAAACTCGCTCTAAGCTCCCGACTCGGAAGACAAAACACTATGTCCGCCTGAGGGGGACAAACTTGCCTGGGCCATGGAAAATACTCCTGTAAAGTTACGATGAGCGGTAAGCGCTGTGATAGACAAAGATCTCCACAGTCTCCGTGGGAGCGGTCAGTCCTATGCGCCGCTAGATCCAAGGGTGACAAGTGCGCAGCTTATTGGAATAGCCTCTGAATGGGAGCATGTTCATTGAGCCGTTGTGAGCGGATCCACAGGTGACAACGGCCCTGCCAGTGATAGTTCGTCATACCTGGATGTGGACACTAAGCCAATCTCCATCGCAATTCGCCGAAGATTGCATCCTTGGATCAGGACCTTGATCTTCTTGAGAAGTTTTGAAAAGTTCGATCTCAGGCTGACTATTCTCCATGATCATCTACTCTATACATATCAAAAATTGAAAATAGTATCTGCCAAGCGGTTCAGCCAGCCTCGATATGCTGTAGTCGCTGGCGAGGCGGGTGAGGAGCCAGATGGAAGATCACTCAGCTTCCCGGGTAGGGCCTTTAATACACGGCATAGGCGCCATGGACAGGGATCAGAGTAGACTGTCGAAAAACCGAGTCCCTCGCTCGCAGTTAGGGCTGTTCGCCTATAATTATAACACGCCCTCGCCGTGCCGCAGGAAGCTCGCGATGTGCGCGCGCGATCTATGGAATCGTTAACCCGATTTGTTTCAAGACTCAAAATGAATGTGCCTGAAGCGCGTAACATACTCGTGGGCGATAGCGAATTGTGTGCTGTTGAAAGTCGACATGGCGTTCTGGAGGAAGGTGTTATCCAACGAATGCGTCGCGTACTCATAAACCGGGTACCCGGGTTTCCTAGGACGCATTAAACCAATCAACAAGAAAACAATCAGGCAGGATCGACGTACGAGATATAAACCGGAACCTGCAACTCGGTATATTGTGACGCGCGCATGTCTGCGTGACCATCAGCGAGGACCACTTCGTAGCAGTGTCATCGGAGAATCTCCACTGCTGGTGAAGGAAGTCTAATGCAACAGTGAATTCAGCAGGGGATCAAAATCAACCAAAGGTGAATTTAGAACCCGATCAAACGAACCTTGCGGCGTGTCGGTGTTGTACGAGTAATTCCCGCCGGTCGCAGACGGGTACATATATCTGCTCCATCCGCGCGCGCGGCTTGGGTATTAACTTGGTCCCGAACACCCCGTTGAAGATGGCGCTGAAGTTCGAGTTGGGGCGCAGGGCGAGCGATTTCATCCGTGACATGCCCGGCTGAAGTGAATTGAGTCCGCCGTGCTCTGCAGAAATTGGTAGTAGACGGACATACCGATACCGGAACCTTGGCGATCTTGCCTGCGCGATAGAGGTGGACAGCGTAGAAGGGAAAATGATGGGAAAGGCGACGCGAAAAGACTGCAGGACTCCAGCGGAAGAGGGAGAAGCAACGAGATGGAGGTAGTATTGAAGGGGATAAGGCCAAACAGGTGTGTACACGAATCGGGCTCCCTCTTTATAAGATTACGTCTGGCCGTCCGTCAGATGCTTACCGGACCTCCCCTAAAGTCCTAACACTTATTTATTCATCTCCGTCGCTGCTTTTACCCCGCTTTATAACTTGAAGATTACGTCTGTCCATCCGCCAGATGCTTGCCGGACCTCCCCTAAAGTCCTCGAAACTTATTTATTCATGTCCCTCGCTGCTTTTCTCCCTCTTTATAAGATTACATCTGTCCGTCCGTCAGATGCTTGCCGGCCCTCTCCCCTAAAGTCCTCAACACTTATTTATTCATGTCCCTCGCTGCTTTGCGACCGAATTTCGTTCGCTCAGGAAGGGGATGCAATGCCGCGAAGCGGCCGAGCAGCTGCTTGTAAGCTCAATAGCACGGTTAATGACCTTGATGGCATTGGGAATTATCATGTTTTTTATTCCGCCAGGTACGGATCAGCCGCGACGCTCATAAAAGGCAGCCCTGATCACAGTGGTGCCCCAGGCTTGATTCCCCACTGAGCGCACGTCGTCCCTCGGTGTCTTGAATTTTTCTGGGGAATTTTCTAGAGCCCAGCGATTCTTAGTTTCAATGTCGTCCCAGATTCAAGACACTGGGGAACGAACCGACGACTCGCGAGCATATACACTGACGGTGCGTCATCCAAAACAGTCACGAATTAACACTCATTGTTATCAGACGGCGTCAGAGTCAGAGGACGAGACGCGACGGTACGGATACCGTCCAGCTCATACACGCCATTACTTACATTCTCACTGACGATGCAGACTCGATGCGCTGCACACGGCCTTCACCCGGTATTTCAGTGGGAAGCTGTCTCTTGCACCCATTGACGACACTCAGCCGCGGAAGATTTTGGATCTTGGGTGCGTTTCAGTTACAAAATATTCCAAATGAGAACCGCACTATGTCTACTCAGGGGTGGGAGCGGCGCATGGTGAGGGGCGATCCACCTATTCTACAAGACATGATCTGAGTGAGACTCGTGACAGGGCCATTCACGCTGCGACTCACTTTCCCAAGGCCGAGGTCTTGTCTGTCGACATTTCACCTCTTCCAGAGCGGTGAGAGGAGATCCGTCTTCTTTTCGGAATCTAAACCGCCACAGGAAGATTCCCGGGAATCTAAGTTTCAAACTCGCAGACCTGGCGAAGGAACTGGATGTGCACAAAGAATCATTCGACATTGTCCATGCACGATTCGTGATGCTTCACGTCAGTCACACCCACAACGGTTGCTTTCCTCGTTAAATCTAGGACAACTGCAGATCCCGAACGGCGAGGACGCTGTCAAACGTGCCGCCGACCTCGTGAAACCAGGGGGTTTCTTGATCATAGACGACGTTGACCTCGCTAGCATGCTGCACACTGGCGGTCCTGCGGTTCGACGACATGCGTCAATGATGATCGAGCTTTTCAAATCTCGCAAAGCAGATGGGGAAATCGGCAGGAAGCTCGGCAGTATCATCAGTGCGACAGGGTACTTTCCGGATGTTCAAGTTCGTAAGATCGCCGTCCCGTTGTCTGGCGCCGGCGCCAGTGAGCAGCTTCGCATCCAGAGATTGAACCTGACTGAAATGCATTGTACTTAGCTGCCGCTGAAAACGAATTGGGCCTCGCGCTCAACAAAATCTGGTCCCAGGGTGCTGGAGCCGTGAAGAGAGGCTCGGTCGCCCAGGCACCTAATGAGGCTCTGGTGAAAGAAATGCAAGAGGAACTCAGCAACAAGGCCCACTGCACGGTTGGGCAGGACTTGTATTTTTGCTGGGCGCGACGGGCAGTCAAATGAAACACAGTTTTTGGATTGCATATCCGATGACCGAGAAATCACCAATATGCTTGTTTCAAGAAATAAATCGGAGTTGTCCAAGAGTTGTGTAAACATGTGGACTTTTGCATCAAAGATCGATTCTAGCCAGATTCTTTTCGGGTGCTAGGATCAAGTGTAGTACCGGAATTGAAATTTTTGATATGTGGCCGAATTATGGCTCGATACTGGTGCTAGTGAGGGAAATTATTAAAATAAAAGAAAAAGAAACTAAAATATTACGCAATGTTTCGGGGATCTCGGGGATATATTTCAGGGTATTTCGGAAGCTTCCGCGCATCAGAGCTCTTCGCCAAACAACACCACCTCTGATCTCAATACTGAAATAAAGCGCCAAAGATACTACACATGGTTCTGAAAACTCTGAAAAAAAGGTTGGCTAGCCTTTGAATGGCTAATATCTCCTCCAAATATTTACAGATTTTTCTCCGCGCTGCGCGCGGCATGTAGGAAACCTTCGATATTGAGCGGAGTTTCAGATACTGAGCGGACTCTTAATTCCACCCAAATCGGGAAAAGTTCCAAAACTCAGCAAGTTTGAAACCAATATTGGTGCAAAATGATTGAGGTAAAGTACCTACAGCTACCCTTCATCAGTAGGCACTTATCTGACACGCTCTCCTGTCCTTAACTCATGGTTATTTGCTTGTTCCACTTTGGTTCTCTGATGTCTACAATCTAGGTGGCTAAAACCAGCAGATTTGTGAATCCTCAATGGTTAATATGTGACTAACCTTTCTCTGGGCTCCATGTATGCCATCCTCAGCAGAATTTAGAGCCAAAATGAAGGAGAAAACATGTCATTTAAACATTTCACGGGCTGTTCAACTCAGAACTGGTTCATTTTAATCCTCTGAGAACCAGCATTAAATCTCCAAACAGAAACTGGGGTTTTTAAGTAGACCGGTGACCGATCTGTCTACGGGACAAACTGTCGGTAGACAGACCGGTCGATCTGGTCTTAAATTTGAATGACAAGCGGCGGCACCGCCACAACGCGTCATTCTGTGCGTGAAAGTCACGTTTGATGCCCCGGACTTTGCCGAAGGCACCCCAAAATCCATGCACAGAACACAATTTATGGGATTTCAACATGATTACAAGGCTTGGAAAGATATACGAGGCATTTTCTACCGGCAAAAAATTTGTCGAGCTTTCTCAGCCAATTCCAGATGCTTCTACCCAGTATTTCACATAGTTACATCGATATTTCACCAGTATCCTGGGGGATAAAGCCTCAAATAAAATTACCATGATCAATATGATGTATATTATTCCAGCTTCAGACACGATCTCAGTCAAATCAACCTTAGAAACCTCAGAACATGCGTTTTGGGGTGCCTTTGGCAAAGTCCGGGGCATCAAACGTGACTTTCACGCACAGAATGACGCGTTGTGGCGGTGCCGCCGCTTGTCATTCAAATTTAAGACCAGATCGACCGGTCTACCGACAGTTTGTCCCGTAGACAGATTGGTCACCGGTCTAGTTTTTAAGTGCATTTGAAGCAAGCAGGGTGCCAAAAACGGGAGGAATAATGTTTTGCGACTGGTGAGACTCGAACTCGTGCACATCATTTCATGATGACAAAGATTTCAAACTCCGCTCAGTATCAGTATCGATCACTGGCATGAGTATGAATTATGATGCGTCGACGGAGGGGACTGTAACCTCAGCGCGTGGGTCCGGAAGGGTGCAAGGTTTAGAGCGAACTTATATCGTGGATGATATTGGGGCGAGGGGAGCCGAGGCGGACCTCGCCGAACAGGTGCATTCGACGCAGTGCGGACCAAAAGTTGTCTCGCTGCACCCGAAGCCGCCAGGGTTCTGCCGTCATTCGTGTTCGCATCAATGATTGCTTTGAGAATTTCGGTGGGAAAAGTCTTGGGAAAAGTGGCGGGTTTGAAAAAGAGATTTGTTGTGGCTTGGTTATCAGCGTGTTTGGATTAAGTATGGAAGTAGAGCGCGAAAATGAATTGGTAGGTGTCTGGCTCACAGGCCCTTCTAGCTTGTTCCAGACTCACGTCCGTCAAGTCCCAAAAAGACCTTTTGCACCCGCGTTTGATCTGACAGATCTATCTTTACTGCCATAATCCATCCACACCTTCCTCCAAGCTCCTTCACGTCCACTCCTCTGCTGGGCGTCTCAAGGAGGTTCAGACACAACAAGTTTAAGCGACATATTCACAAACCCGATATTTTTTTCCCGGAGTTTTTCATACCCACCGAGAAACAGAACTTCGCAGAGTCTGTGGCGCCACGGTGTCACCGGACGCGATCTAGAACAAGCCTTAACGATAATGCAGTTCAAGTCTAGACTGTTCGAAATCTGGCCGTCTTTCAAGTCAAACTTAGCCAGTCTGTGGGTTCAGCCGCCACCGCAACGGGCCTACGTCGAACGCGGCATTCATCCGTGTGCAGCCGGTTTGAGTGATTTCGAGCCCACGCGGGTTCGAATCTGGTAAATAAAGAACACGAAGCTCGCGCTCTCTGCCCGATTGCCATCCGCACATATCCCAATGTCTCAAGCAGCTGCGACTGTGCCCTCAGAGTAAGCGCCTATCTGCCCATCCTCGCCTCTTCTAATGGATCAACAGAAAGTTCTTGTTACTGGTGGTGCAGGCTACATCGGTCATTCTGGCTTCTCTTGGCTGACCCACCCAACTAACCGTGATTCCCGCCAGGCTCGCACGTAATATACACGCTACAGAAAACTCGACGCTACAAGGTCATCTCTCTCGATAATGGCTACAACTCGCATCCCGACGCACTGTCGAGGGTATCCGCACTTTTGCGGAGTGAGTTGCCTGGAGATGTCTCGGAACACGACATAGAAAGCACCGAGATCGAAACCCATCACTCCGATCTTACCCGGCGGGACGAAATTCGCGCGGTTTTTGAGAAGCACGGCAAAGGAGGTATATGGGGAGTTGTGCACATAGCGGTAAGTCCACTCCACTTCTAACTTCTCTAGGAATCTGTAGTTTCATTTTCCACAGGCACATAAAGCGGTTGGTGAATCTGTGGAAATCCCACTGACATATTATGAGAACAACGTTGCCGGCACGCTGTTTCTCCTCCAGACGATGAAAGAATACGAATGTACTCGGATCATATATTCCTCCTCCGCAACCGTCTATGGAACTCCTCCAACTATTCCGATCCCAGAGACAACGCGACTGGAGGCGGATAGCCCGTACGGAAACACCAAGGTCATGTCGGAGACCATTATCCATGACCTTTGCCGTGGTAAGTTGTAGTTCGGCTTTCAGCGTCTTATGCCTATGTAACCACCGCTGCAGCCGACTCGAAATGGTCTGCAATCTCTTTGAGATACTTCAAGTGAGTGATTTTATTTTTATCTTTCCTTCACCCTCAATCGTTGATAATTCGTGTAGTCCTGCGGGTGCGCATCCTTCCGGTCAGATTGGGGAGCATCCCAAGGGACGGCCAGAGAATCTTCTTCCTCTCCTCGCGCACATGGGAGTTGGTCGTGTCGACACGTCAACACTGCAAGTCTTCGGCAACGACTACCCCACTCCGTACGTTCCTTCCGATAGGTGCAGAACTGAATCGTTGAACTATTCAGCGATGGTACGTGTGTTCGGGACTACCTCCATATTATCGATCTCGCCGAAGGACATCTGTCGGCCATGGAAGCGTTGAATCAAAACAGCAAGGTCTTCGACACGTCAGGTCCCCGTTTCAAGGCGTACAATCTCGGCCTCGGCAGAGGGGTCAGTGTTTTTGAAATCATCGCGGCCATGCGCAAGGCTACGGGCGTCGATTTCAAGTACGAAATTGTCGGACGGCGGTAGGGCTTCCTCTCCATACCTCCTGTTTGCCGTTGATTGATTAGTCCAACACAGCCGTGGCGATGTTCCGAAATTGATCGCAGATCCCACGCTCGCGGAGAACGAGTTGGGATTCAAGGCAACCCAGGAGTTGTCGGTGATGTGCCGCGACTTGTGGAACTTCCAGTCGAAGAACCCCGATGGGTATGGGGAGTTTTGAGATTTTGCGTGTCTGCGATCGAACTCTG
This sequence comes from Mycena leptocephala, assembly GCA_029378395.1. NCBI lineage: Eukaryota > Fungi > Basidiomycota > Agaricomycetes > Agaricales > Mycenaceae > Mycena > Mycena leptocephala. Next base: position 109,208 of record JARJLF010000570.1, read on the forward strand.
TCACGGCAGAGCCCACTAACCTGGACCTGGGTCTGGTAAACCACTACTAGGCACACTCTGTAGCTTCTTTCATTGTTCTCCAGCTGTGTCTTCGAAATCTTCGCTTCCAACATCATCTCCATTTTTATCCACCGTTTTTTCCTCCATCCTGAGCCGGATCTCTGAAAGTATTCAACAGAGTTCGTTTGACATCAGATCCTAAATATCCTCAGTGCACAGATGAACTTTTGACAGACAGCTGAGCAAAATTAGATCTCGAATAGGTATGTTTGAATTAATGGGAAATAGGGCCTTCATGAGTACTATAGCCAGCGGTGCGTTGAATATCGTAGAGACATTGCCAGACACTGCGGCCCAATTCTCGCTCCGTCAACATATCAACTAGCTCTCACAGGACCCAGAAAGTCAGACTTTGTTGGGCTAGCTTTTACTCCGACCTAATTCTCTTGCATTTCGGGCCACTGATCACGAAGAAAAAAGGGGAACACCGTCACCACAGAGGAGGATATACCAGTCAAAATCAGACGTACCAAGATCTCCTGGGACGGATCGGAACAGTCCCTACGAAGACCCAGCTGCCCAAATCTGAGTTTAAAGAACTGCAAAGCGAAGGGGGAAAGACGGATAATTCAGCGCCAGTTGATCACATTCAATTTTGACTATGAGGGAGAAAGGCGCATGGGTGGCTGCGAGAAAAGAATATGGACAAGCGAAGAACATGGGTTTAAGCAGGGGAGAAAAGAGTGCAAGAAATATGAAAGTACAAGCATGAAATTACAGGTGTGTTTATCTTCCCGAGCCCGCCGTCAAACTGATTGCCCCTCACCGCTAACCTTATGCTCCTGCATATTGTCCACCGCCGCCTTGCCCTGCGCCCCAGCCCATGTTGTAGATGGCTTCCATCCAGTCGATGTACGGGGTGAAGTTTCAGCGAGCATCTGGTCGACCTGCTCCAACGAGAGCCCCTTTGTCTCCGAGACAAGGAAATACGCGAAGAGCACGGAAAGGCAGGTGGTGGATCCCCAGATGAAGAACACCTTTGGCCCAAGGTTGAGTTTGTCGGCAGAGACGAAGTACGGAGTGATGACGCCGATGATGCAGTTCCAGAACCTGCGCATACACCTTTAGTAAATAACATAAGGGACGGATCTGGGAGAATAACATACCAGTTTGAGGCAGTAGACATACCAACGCCACGCGAACGAATGGGGAGAGGGAAAATTTCGCCTACAACGACCCATGCGGCCGGGCCCCACGTCGATGCGAACGCTGCGATGTTCAGACAGATAAATGCGATCTCCGCCTTGACCGCCGAGGGGTTTCCGCCAGGGACCTGCGCGTGAGGTGCGGCAGTCCCAATGATTGCGATGATGAATTGGAAGACGATCATGAGCGAGCCGCCAACGAGGAGGATTCGGCGTCGCCCGAAGCGCTCGACGATGTAGAATGAGATAGGAGTAGAAAATACGTTGACGAGCGTCGTGATAAGCGTGATCAGGAACGGGTCGCTGATTGTGCCAAGTGTCTGAAAGAACGACGTGCCAAAATAGAAGATGAAGTTGATGCCGGTGAACTGTTGCGCACACTGCAGCCCTGAGAGTCGATCAGTAAAGCAGTGAGGAGGAAAGGGAAGCGAAACACACCGGTACCAACTATCGTGCGGCGAATGTTTGAGGAGCCATCCATGACCGAGCCCTTGAAACAGGCCAGCCAGCCGCCCACATAACCTGTGTGCGGGATATGCGCCTTCTCGAACTCGAGATTGGCGATTATCTCTGCGAGCTCGTCCTGGACGAACGCTGAGTCTCGCGGCTGGTCACGGACAGTAGCAAGAGACCGTGAGGCTTTGTCAATGTCGCCTTTCCTTACCCAGAAACGCGGGGATTCGGGTAGGAAAAATAGACCACCACCTACTCAAAATTAACACGTGTCCAGCAAGATAACTGCTGACGCACCGAGGATGAGAGCCCAAAGAAATTGGATGCCAATGGGAATGCGATACGAGCTGGTATCGAGCCGATCTTGTGTCCCAAAGACCACGCAGTTCGCAATGAGGATGCCGATGGTTATGCAGAATTGATACGCCGAGACGAGAGCACCGCGGACCTTCTTTGGTGCAATTTCCGACTGCGTGGGGATACATAAGCTGGCGAGAGATGAAAATGAGGCTGTGCACCATATATAGAATTAGAATCGCCGAGATGAAACCCACACCAAGGCCTGCGACGAGGCGGCCGATGACGAACAAGGCCAGTACATCTCGGGGAGCAATTTCCAAGATACAACCTATCGCAAATATGCCACAGCCCATTATAATGGTCGGGCGTCGACCTATGAAGTCGGCTATGTCCCCCTGAGATCAATCGCGTCAGGCTGCAGTGGTATTGATGTATAACATAACATAGACTTACAGCCACGAGTGCACCGAAGAATGTGCCCGCGGAAAGAATCGAGGTCATGAGGGATTTCTCCCAAGCCGGGAGCGCAAAGTCGGTAGGAAGGTGAGCGGCGTTGAACGGTTCCGGAGGATACGGTTTGTGACTGTACATTTGGATGAAATAAGGCATTCCAAGGATGCCTCCCATCCAACCCGTGTCGTAGCCGAAGAAAATGCCGCCGAATGCCGCAAAAACGCACATAAAGTACGTTTTCATCGTCACTGGGGCTTCGATCCGCGAAATATCAGTCGTTCCGAGCAAGTGAGTAGCTGAAGGCATCGCTTTCCACTGAGATGGCGTGCGATGGACTCCTTTTATAGGCCATCGGGTTTGCACGAATTTCGAGCAGTCGGTCGCCCATGTTGGTCTGGGCTCAGAAAGAGAATAGCCAAGTTGAGAAGACTCACAGTGGAGTCTCGACTCGTTCTCGCCCGTTCGATGACATAAATAGAGTGCATACAAACAACAGCATCGTGATGCGGGCAGGGCCAGGTTGGGCCAGATCCGGAAACGATCCACGACAGACCCCACTCAGGTTTATGATTAGATCAGCTGGGTATTATCTGCCAGTGGCTGTACGGTTATCTGCCACGGCTTGCTATAACTTCACATTCTCACCCTCTGAACTCATGAAAATGGTTCCCAAGATTTATGAAAGAAAATTGAGAAGCTCTACTGGTTCAATTTTATTAAATATGCCCTGTGTACTTCACTGCGAACGAATGGCAGATAACGCGGCATGGCAGATAATTTTCTCACGCCACTGTTATCTGCCATCCACCACTACGTCGACCTCGAACAGCTTGTCTACCCGCACTCTGGCCCACAAAACTCTGGGTTTGCATTCCTAGAGCAGTCAAGGCTCCTTTCCTCCTCGTTTTTTGCCCTCTTGACCGTGGGATTCGCTGCAAAACACTCAATCAACAATGAAAGAGCTCGATGAATCTCTGGTTGAAATCCTTTCCCCTAGGCCAAACTTGGGTTCAGATATGGATGGTTCACTGCCTGTTCTGAGCTTTACCTCTTTTTGCATAAATGTAGGCTTTCGTATGCAACAACTATACGCTATTTCTGTTTATTCCCAGCTTTTGCGCCTCAACAACTCGGAGATGCAGCGCAACCTGTCATCTCTTGGATTGAATACGTCCCTCTGGTGCGTGCATCGCCCAGCTCCTTGTCTGCAACTCATATCATTTAGTTTTTCAGGGCAGCCATTTTTTGCGTCCCATTGGATGCCAGATGTACAAATTTTACCGCTGTAAAATGTGTCTGGATGCGAATGGGAATTACGCGATGCATCAGACGACGAGTTTGGCGGCACGGTGCGTATCCTGACCTCTTTTTGATTCACTCACATCGTCACTGACGAATTGTCCAGCACAACTCAATCACTTGACATTTGGTACCTCCCCAGTTCAGATTCACGCGCGGAACTCTATATGTTGAGTCTTCTGCCCAACTCACCACCTCGAACGCGTGTCCCTCTGCACGCTCGCATCTCGAAATTTATCCCGGCCATGCGGAAAGCCTTGAATCTTTCTCTGGAACAGTCCCTCGGACCTTCAAGTCGTAATTGCCATATCGCGCCACATTCTGGATGTCATCTATGTCGCCTCCAGGGCTTTGCGAGTACGGATATTCATCTTTACGGCCTTCTGGTTCATGTCATTGGTTATAACTTCGTCGCGTCGCCCTGTACAGCTTTTGTTACTTTGTACCTGTTTTCCTACTAGCAATACAATGAAGTTGTTGAAAATGATCTCTGTGCACTCATTCCGAGTGAGGCTGGAAGTCCTTGCAGAGTTTTCGTGAAATCTCTCTTCCTCCTTCCTTTTTCGATTTCTTTTTCCGTTTTCAGGTCACGACACCCAGTACAATGAAATAAAAACCCCCACTCATGACCAACTCTCCGGCAAAATCTTTGATTTTTTAATCGTAGGTGGTGGTACTGCCGAACTTGAATATATCCTCCTCCTTGGCTGCTCGGCTATCGCAAATAAAGAGGGGATTGTCAGGCACTGGGATCGAGGGCATAAAACTGGCACGTGTATGTAGTACAGAGCCCGCACGTTCCTTATAGGGACCACCGCGTTCCTGCCTTCCTTCAGGGCAACATTAAAATGACGTCAAATGACATCACCACCTGAAAGCGCACACTACAAAAACCTAGTACTAAAGATAAGACTCGTATAGTATGTAAATCACGTCTCCGTCATAGTAAACCAATGTTCAGGTAGTCTCTCTTGACAGGCGCTCTATATCAGCACTTCCTCGTACCTCGTTTGATATAATGTTCAGGCAGAAAAATTTCTAGTTTCCCTTGGACCCAGACTGAGATTCGTCGCCCTTCCCTTTTCCACCCCCCTCGCGCTTGGGCTGTCCCGCGGTAGACTTGCGTAGGTGCGTCTGATACAGACCTACGGGCACGGATTTTTGGGAGCCACCTTGAGGCGCCTGTGCTTTGGGTGCCACAGTGCCATTACTGCCATTATCTAGACAAAAATTCATTTGGATTTAATTCCTAGTGAGATTTTAGGCGCACACTGCAACGATTTGTCGGTCGCTAAATAATAATAATAAAAAGATTCAGCCAAGAGGGAATCAGCAGAACTGATGTGGCTTACACATGATGGAGCGGTTGTAGACTTTGAGAGACTGAAGGGGAGTAACTGTGCCGTCCCATAATATAGGCCTCTGCGCGTCATTGATATCTCGATATAGGTATAGTAGGTCTTGAAGTCCTGTTGCCTCTGGGAAGTTCCCGGCCGTTCGACGAGTAGTCGTGGGTTTACTGCGTAATGGAATGACGGACAGAGACCAGACCCCGAATGACCCTGGTGTCAAGATCGAGGCAGAGTTCGGAACTTATGGCGGGACCAATATTAATGCCAATTTGAAGTCGCCATCCCGGGCATCTCTACCGTGGCATAGACTTGTCGGAACACACCCGGGCCAGAACCGAAACTCTCCGAACATCTAGCATCAGTACCCAATCAGTACCGAGTCCAAACCGAGTCTTGTCTGAGGGCGCATAGAGTTCCGCGATCGACGTGCGTATATTTTTTATGAAACGTGAACCTTGCGAACTCAGTTCTTTCTTTCCCGCTCCCGCGGCTGACTCACTTAGTCGTTCTCTAGAATCTTCATCTCCAGGTGAGTCCCCATTTTCTCGCTATGTATTTCCTTGGTATTTCCGTCAAATCTTAAGATATGCCATAAGGCCGAAAGAGCCGAGATATCATGCACAGCATCGGTCTTCAGCGGAACCCGGCCCTCCGAGCCCATTTGGGTTTGAACTTTAGACGGTGTTTCAGTCGATTTTGATGTCGCTCTTTCGAGCTCAGTTCTTCACTTATCGCGCAGCGTCTGCTTACAGCCTTCACTACTTTCGGCGGAATCGGTCCGTACAGACCAACTGCGTCATGCGCGTCATGGCTCATTTTTTTTTTTCATTTTTCATTCTTTTGAGTGCGGACAACGGTCCGCACGCCTTCAGACTGACCCACCGCTCGCGTGGACCCCCCAATTTAAAATTGAGGGGATTTCTGAGCATGGTATCTAGTTGAACAGGAGGTGCCAACATGAGCCCGGAGGAGGAGGAGGAGGATATATTACTGCGGTGGTCCAACAAAAAACATTCACTGTTAAATAGATCCCTGGATTTCTGATGTCCACAGGCTTTTACCGTCGACGCTGCCATCGTTGGCTTGTCAGCGCATCCCACTCTCCGCACATTCACGCTGTCGCACAACAAATCCTGTTCCTTCAGAGTTGCCCGCCGTTGCTGCGGAAGTCTATTAAACGCCGTTTGCTTTAAGTTGCGTCTCAAAGAGCATCATCACACAGAGAAATTTAGGAGAGCTGACGCAGTCTCGGATGTGCCCGGGTCAGCTCTGGAATTAGGTGATGCGTCACATTTCGATTTGAGCTTATGTTATTGTGTTCAACCCACCGTTATGAACGCAACATGAACTCCGATCGTTTCATGCGAGTTTTTCCCTTTTTTTTGTCTGCCTCCACGCTACCCATTATAACTCAAGTCGTCGCCAACCATCGAACCATACTCCGTCAAAACATCTTCGAAATTTGCCTGCAACTCGGGATCGAGTTGGAACTCGTTGCTACCCAATACCTCGACCCTCGTCGACCCCAGGCCGACGTTAGAACTCAGCATGCCCTCGCAGACGCAATCTATAAAGCTATCCCTGGTTGCGTTTCGCTTTGGCTCAACCCAACTGCTCCCTGGTACCCGACCGATCGTGTCTCACTCAAGATGGGTCTATCACACCGAAAGCAGAATAACTGGTTGAAATCCAATCCCAGGGTTTGTATTATGCTCTCCCAAGGACTTCTCGTCACATAGACCGAAGTTCCCTGGTGGCAAACCTAATATTACCTCCACGGCATGGTCGAGAAGTTCATAAATTGCACCTGTAGTCTAGATAGGTATGTTTCTGCATCCCCTAGAAACAAGTGTCGCCGAAGATGGTGTCGGCATCATCGACGCACCGACGCGGGGTGTGGGAACATCCCGGAATTTTCCATGATGTTCCCACGTCTTCGAGATTGAATTCAACTCCAATAGGAGAAGCAGTAATTCAGCTCTGGTTGGAAAGTAGAGTGCTGGATGAGGCAGGTGGAGACATAATTTCGACAAAGGCCCGGCCCGAGATCCCCGAACACGGTCGTTTGCGTGCAGACCTTATTGAACAAACTTGGACGTAGTATCTATAACATACATAACATCCGCTGAATTACTGTAATACTGCCACGACAATAAGAAATTATGTCGGAATATCCAGGCGTACTTTGGGCGTACTATCCACAGCAGGCACTTGGACATTCAATCAAGGACACAGGCAAGTCGTGACAGAAGCGAGAGTTTCGAGTTCTGGCACACAAGAGAGAGCTAGAGCGAATCCGATATGACTGTGGTAAGTTATAGATTCACTGAGGAACTGTATCTACAACAGCTAGGTATTTATACTAACATCATGTGGCGGTACGATGGAATGATGAATGAAACGAAAAGGGAAGGAGTGTGGAGTAATGTAACTAAAGGAGATACGGAGAGGAAGGAAACGAAATAATAAGGAGTGTATGGTGAGTTAAGGGGAAAGGAAGTAAGTAAAGAATAAATGAATGAACGTGTACTATGTGACGGTCACTTCCGTCTTCATTCCTCCATCCGAACCCAACCCAACCTCGCTGTCTCTTAAATTGAGGGGAGATCTCTGTTGGGGCGTCGCAAGACGCGCCGAAGCTGCGCGTTTCTCAGTAAGATCCCAGTGGAGCCGGATCTGGACCAGAAGGTTTGATATCCCGACCACGACAGGCATACAGTCGAAGACGATGAACTGGATGTTGGAGTACTGGTAGCTCACGAGGTGGAAGAAGCTGAATGTCCTGAATGAGAAATCGTTCAGGTCTCATTACCATAGATCCCGAATGAGCAACTAACGCGAATAATCCGGCAGTATCGGCGAAGATTCTAATGATGGTCTGTTTCAAGTTGGGGGGTGAAAATGCTGGATTAAAATGTGCAAGGAGACGCACGCTCAGGCTCATGACTCCGAATGATTCCAGCGCTTGGCTGATCTTCCACAATTTATAACATATAAATCCTAAACAAGAGTGAATCGATCTGAAAGGCGGGAGAAGGCACAACTTGCCCGTCGTGTATGCGGCAGTGCTGATCACGGGTGGTGAAATAAACGGAAAAATCGGAGAATGGACGGCACTCACCACAAGCAGCAGATGCAAACTGCTGCAGTCCAACGTCGGTATGCTGCCTGGAACATGCTATCATTGGAGGTATAGGTGGAAATTTGATATGTGAGGCCGACCCCAAACGCTGTGAATGAGAATCCCGTTAAGCAGATTTCGCTACCGAAAGGTTCACAATGATGTACTCAGCAGGGCCACGAGTGTGATAATTGGGACCACGATAATTCTAGGACGAAACCCATAGACCACCCAGAGCCGATGAATCTACAAATCATTCAGAGAAGTGCCGACACAAGTGATTGCCACACGCACGAGAAGCGAGTCCCCGATAAAGAAAGATGCCACAAGGAATCCATATTTGAGAACCTCCGTGATATGAGATAAATTGGAATAGAATATTCGGGGCCCTGGTCCATCATCCCATTTGTGAAAGGCAATAAAGACGCGGGCGACATTGAGAAGCCAGTGCTACGACCAATGCCACCGTTAAAGTTGAAAAACGAAAAGAATCCGCCGACACGCACGATGCTGACTGTTATAAAGAGGGTAAGAGCTCCGAGCGCGACTGGGGAAAGGAGGTTTGAGCGAGAGAACCACGATGTCCCGCTCAGACGTTCACGGTGACCTGACACCATGAAATATAATGCGCAGGACGCCAAAATAGCATATATCCCATAGAGAAGGCTTTCCAGCACCACGACGGCGAGATTGGCTGTTAGCAGTGTGACGTCCGACATGGTAGGGTAGAAGATTGCTCAGATTCGGGGGAAGAGGACTTAATATCATGGCATAGACGCCGACCTGCCAGTGGTCGATCGGCCAGGACGGGGATGCTCGCACTTAGGGCTTAGGGCTCATTGCAAAGCAAAACTATATAATGTCATCTGATATACCCTTTCTGTCCCCGATATCACGGTTCTGTCCTGGGCATGGCCGTCCTGTCCGGTCTTTACCAGGATTGCTCCCCGTCATCCCCGAAGTTGGGATATAGTCCTAGGGGTGTCCCTAGGGCCTTCTAGCCCCAGGAAAAAATCATATCTCCACCTCGGCCTTACACCCTTTTGGGGTATAACTATGATCGGCTTCTAATTGGTAATATGGTTGTAATATGGTAATTTTGGCCTGGGAAAGTTATCAACATTCGATATTTCCCTGGGCTATGGGGTGAAACACAACCTGGCACGTTGTTCCTAAACCTATTAGGAAGGGTCAGACGCTTCGCTTCAGATGTGTTTAATTCTGGTGCTGCAAAAGTGCTTCTGGGATTTATTGAAGAGTCGGATTCATGTGACTTCAGGCCAATTAAATTCCTCTTGATGGACGCGTCTGAAGCAAAGTTCAAGTGTAGACAACGGTAATCATATTCAAACGTATTTCCACGACACTGCAATTTATCAACAGAAGGGGAGAAATTTACCAATCAGCATCCTCATCGACCAACGCGTCCCACGGATTCTCGTGTTTGAATCCTTTTGAAAGCGCGGAAATGTCGAAGCCTAAATCTCCCAACCCCATGGTGTTCTGACGTTGAATGCTGGTTAATCTCTTGCAACACCGGCAATTATTTATGCCGCTCACATTGAGGAAATGAACCACCGTGTAATATTTGAGGAGTTCGAGGGTTCTGCGTGATTGTGATGGTGAACAGAAGCAGTGAACGTAATGTCAGAAAATATACTCGATCGGGGGCGGCTCCACGAATCGTCCGCCATGCTCCAGCGACGCATCGTTGAGCCATGTTATATAGCGTCGGAATACCGCTGGGCGCGCATTCAATATGCGCCAGGTTTGGCACAGCAGATAAGTACATACTGTCGCCGAGCCACATACTGCGCCAAGACGGCTCAGACTCATCGTCGGTCGGCAGCCCCGGTGGAGGAAGGCACGCGGTGCCCTCCCACACCTTTGCCAACCCGTACGATTGGTACCGCCCCATGGTCCAGGGGCGCCCTGCAGCGCAATAACTTAGCCAGCGGCGCGGGAGGAGTGAGAATAAGATTAGGAACCAATAGTGTAGGCAAGCGTCGGATCCGGAATATAATGCCCCGTCCAATGTATGTTTTCGGGCCGCCGACTCGTGCTACAAGCCATCGATTTAGCCCGAGAATTTAATGAGAGCAGTGCTCACGAGTTGTGCGGATATAACGCATAACCTCGGTATCCCGTTGCGAGTATAATCTGGTCAGCATTTAGATCCCAGGAAAGCAAAATAAATCGAGGAAATTGTGTACTTCGTCAATGCCCTGTAGAACGGAACCATTTATGAGGTGAATTTTTCCGCTGCGGATCCCATCGTTATGCGTTGTGAGGGGCTCGAAGGAGGCTATCTCGGGCACGAATTCCGTGATATTGGGGAATCTGGCGAGACTGCGCTGCCGCATGCCAATGGGGTTTGTAGGCGGCTGTGAACTGAATGAAGTATATCTAAAACACTCAAAGTAGACAGCTTACTCGGACGCTCGCGATGATCCGATGTGCGAACGGGCGAAGGTCACGGGCGATTTCAGAGGCCGAGACAGAGGCGCCGACAATCAATACGGTCTCCAAACCCCTCAGCGTTGGCAAAGTCAATTTTCCAGGTCGCGCACCTTGTCCGCATACCGCTCTGGATGCCGATAGGATTGCGAGTGGTACATGCTGTACTGCTCCCCCTCCTTGGCTTTGCTCCAATCGACGATGCCGTCGATTTCGGGGACGTGGGCCGCCGTGTATGGGCCCGCGGCGAGGACGACAGCGTCAAACGTCTCCGTCCACCATTCTTCCAGCATTCGGTCCGACTCACGCAGGCGCTCAAGGCGGCGGAGCGTGAGTACCCACATGTGTGTGTCCTCTTCCTTCTCTACCTTCTCGACGCGCGTGGAATACGACGTGACCGGCGTTGCGGAGCAGTCATCGTTCGAATTGAGACAGTGGTGGGAGGCGTACGAGCGGACGTGGCGCTGGATGGCATGGTTGGAGATCACCCATGGTAATTCGGCATCGTATTTGACGTCCGGGAGCTCCGTGCTAATCTGCAGGACGTGTAGCGATCGGTCCGCTGATGCATGGATAAACATTCGGGGCTTACTTTGGGGGAGTTGGTGTGCAGACTGTACCAGACTGGACGGGGTCTCCAGTGTTCCGTCCATCTGTGGTTCAGCGTTAGACCGTCATCACCTTCACTGTAGTATCGAGTGGCCGGGAACTGGGTAGGAACCCCAGCTGTTTGCCCTAGAGGCTCATCACTGAATGGATCTCAGTCCACTGAGGAAAACGGATGAGCGCAGGACTTGCGGATATGATTCCCTGATGGGAGTTTCTTCGCTATAAAGCCAGTTGCCACTTGGATGTAGAGCACGCTCGAACAGGCGGACAGTGAAGTTGTGCTCGATGAGTTTCGCGGCAGCTTGAAGTCCAGCAGGTCCCGCGCCAACAACAGCGACACGTCGAATAGGGTGGTGGAATGTGGTACAGGGTTGTTTAGGCGTCTCGAAGACGTTCTGGAACTGGGCATGGACGAAGATCGAGATCCCAAATGAAAGCAAGACCAGAAAGACTTTCAGCAAAGCCATATCAATGGTTGTGGTCTGAGAAGATAAGACTTTATATTTAGTCGACGCAAGCGATTGCGAGTATGACGTGCTGGGATTCCACGTTCAAAATTAGTAAACGAATAGGATTTCCCGAGGTTGAATTCCAGCCTGCCCTAGAAAGACCATGCAGGCGAGAGTCATGGAGGTTTGGAACAACCAACGTGTGCCGATCGGCATCGATTGATCGGAAGATTCCGTGCTGGAAGCTTAAATTGTTGAAGCTCCGTGAAGGTCGCGCACTGAATAATACGCATCGATTGGGAGCTTAGGAAATATAAAACCTCCATATCACCCAAAAATTAGTCGCATACTGTCGTCGGTGGCTCTGGGAAGCTACTGCGAGTGCGTCCTATTCTTTCACGAACAACTGGTGATTTTTTGACGAACTTGAGTCACTTTTTAGCGAATTGCCTGCCAGGGTCTCGGAAAACCGGCCCCACCCGAAGTTAAGGTTTTGAGCTCCAGATCGGTGGGTTTAGAGTTCTTGAAGTTGGCGCCTGTTTCGGGCATAAACCTTCAAGTTGTTCGACGCTGCGTAAAGAAACTCGCCATTTATATAAGGAAGGGATGTCCCTTGAGATAGCCCGCATCTAACTACTCGCAATTTTGAGCTTGGATAAGACCTGAAAACTCATCTGAACATACAGTTACCGGTCATCATTCGATCTTTGATCCCAACACTCCGGCTTTCCAAAGTGTTCTCGACTCTTCCTTAACCCTGACCAGAAATTCAGCCACCTTTTGTTTGAGCTATCCTTGCCTCTGGGATTTGTCTCATTTTCGAGGTCTTGTCGTTGTTTCGTTATGGCTCTACCCAATCAACAAAACGCTGCATCTAAAAATTCTAAGCGAGATGTGGAGCATCGTTTCGTGTCTAGTCTTCGACTAGAACGCGGAGCGCTGTGCGTGGTTGGCCTGGCCAACTGCTGTGACAAGATATTTCATCCACGCACCGCGCCCCGGTCAAACAAAGTCATCCGCGCGGCAATACGGTTTCTGGCCGGAGATCGCACTCTCGACGAACACCATGCCCTGACCAAATCTCTAGCCCGATGCCGCTGCGATCTGAAAGATCCATTCGTAAAGTCGCTTCACGGAAGTGTCTCCAACATAGATCCGCTCAATTTCACGATTCTCGAGCTAGCGTTCGCGATCATGGACGCGTTGAGCCCGCGGCCAAAGGACGAGCCAATTCCGGATGATTCTGGCAAGGATTTGGATCAGGTTGTGCTTGGGATGACGGATTGGAACGATTTACTCGATATTGAAGATCAGTTGGGGCCGTTGCCCGCCGACTGGGATTTGCCGGAAGAGCTCAAACCGAAGGTCCCAGAGCCTGAACCCGAGCCAGAACCGGAACCTGACGAGGATCCCTGGCCAAGCGGCCCCGAGGACGTGTTTCCCTCCACCCAGGGTCTGGGAAAAACACTGCAGAATCTCCTCTTCTGGACTGGGGAGCCCTGTGGCGGCAGCGGCGTCTTCCTCCTTATATCGCGCCTGTCCGACTATTCCCCCTCCTTCGCGGAGGAGATCCCGAAGTCGCAGATCGCCATGCCATGCGCGCTCGTGCATCTCGAGCAAGCGCTCGACCGCTTCAAAGACAAGGCGCCGCACAACACGTACCGTCTCGCGATCGCCGCAGTCACGCACTTCCTGCACCAGATGCCCAAGGCGCGATTCGTGCTCCTACTCACCGACTTCAGGGACATCCTACTCGACCTCGCGACACGCATCCAGCCCGCTCTCGCGCAGATGTCCGGCGCCGAAGCCGTGTCCGCCAAGGCGTGGTGGGCATCGGTGCGCATGGGCCTCGATGCTGGGCCCGCGTTTCCGTGGGACAAGTTTGGGCTTTCTGAACGCCCTCCTCCGGAGCCCGTAAGCAGTGTAGAGCTCTACCGTATGATACGCGCACATCGCGCCCACAACCGCTGCTCGAGGCCGGACTGTCCCAACCGCACAAATCCTCCGAAAGCGCTGATGTTCTGTCGTCGCTGCGTGCTTGCGAGCTACTGCGACCCGACGGTGAGTCGCACATTCGGTGTCTGGCGGGTTATTGATCGAGAATTTTCTTAGTGCCAAAAGCTTGCATGGACCAAGGGCATCGCACCGCACAAACCGCTCTGCAACGAGGTGGACGCGCTGCGGAAGGAAATGGATCTCAAGAGTGATCTCGAATGGAAGGAGGTGTTGATGCGGAGCACCAACGGAACGATCCAGCCAGAGGATATTTTTGCGGAGATCTGCAAGGCTAAAGGGGTCGATGGCGCGCTGCGTCAGTCCATTGCAGACGAACTGATGGAGCACGACATGGCGATGGAAGAAATGACTCCCACTAAGTAACTATTATCACTGACTAGAAACTGGAAAGTAAGAACATGAATTCATTGGCTTTATATGCGGGGTGTAACTCGTGACTTTTCGATGAAGCATTTGATTAGTGGTTCTTAATGAATAAACAACGCTTGTGGTCTGAGCTGGTCTGAGTCGACGAGAAAATTATGGATTTATTATCGGATAAAGTCAAAAATATGTTTGTCACAACTCAAACGGTTTGCGACTGAAATTTATCTGAAAGACGTTCAAGTCACCGAGAACTACAGAAAAACCGTGGCTCAGAAAGTCTACCAAGAGTGCGAGACTTGGGAGACTTCGGAGACAAGTTATATAAGCATAAAAAACAATTAATTATCTATTTAGCCTCGCATCCGAGACCTCTTCGAAGTCATTTACCACTAACCCGCCGCCTAAAATCTGAGAATACCCTCGGGCTACGCGCATCACAATGTCCTCCATGGACGAAATCCTTCAGCTCCTCAGGTTCCCGGGCTCAAAGACAGCGTTAGAATGGACAAGGCGATGTCGTTCGTCCGGACTCCGGCCCCGCCTTGCGTCGCCGAGGAAGATTCGCGGGACGACGAGAGCGATGGCGGCGGTGAGGACCGTTCAATGATGGGTGATGTTGACGACCGCGGCGAGGACGAACGTGGCAACAGCGGGGTAGTTGGGCGTGCGAGCAGCGCTGACTGGGATGTCTTGAGGCTTGGCGGGAACACAACATTGCCGTCGTGGGGGACTTGCACTTCCGGGATGCGGCGGGGAGCGCGTGGCGGCCCGAGCCGGCGGCCATCCATTTCCGACAGTACTCGGCGATGAGCTCGTCCATAGCGGGGGATTTCTTGACGCCGGCGAGAGACGCGGTGGCTGCAAGTACCATAAGGGCAGGGTGGCCTTGAGCACGACTGGCTTGCGGGTGGCCTCTGCGAGGACGGGGCGGGGAAAGGACGCGGCCAGGACAGCGGAGGCATGGGAAGAGGTGGCTGTGAAGGTGCAGGCATCACCAACGTCGGGTCAATTCATTCGAGCGCGTGAGCCGGCGGTGAGCGAGCCCAGTGACACAGGTCTTCGAGCCATTTGGAGGGAGGAAAGGCGGAGCCCCGTTGGCGGGAGCTCTGAGGGGTCGACGACGAGCTTGTGCGTTGTCGTTGGGACTAGGCGGGGACTCGATGGTGAGCAGGAACAAGCGGGGACGTAACACTATGTGACATATCCGGATTGGGTAGGCGGATCAATCCAGGTTTACTTATATAATTAGCCCGTGGGAAATGTCTCCCAAAGTCTCCCGAGTCTCCCAAGTCTCCCAAAGTCTCCGGAGACTTTGAGAGACTTTCTCATATACGTTTGTTCTCGAGAACTAAGTAGAAAAAAAAAATGGATGAAAAAGGTTGCTTTTGCTGCTATCACTGATCACATCACCCTGATCTGATCGATATTGATTGACTTTAGCCTCAACCTCGACTGCACCTGGTTTCTTTGCTTTCCTCCTAGGTTCTGGATCTCACGTTGCCCCAAATATACGTTGTCTCAGGGATGAATGACAGAGGCACTGGGCGCCCAGCATATCTGTAGCTGTCCCTCTGCAAAGGCTTCCCCGTGTCTTTTTCTCGACGCTCGTTACTTCATCACCTCGAATTCTTAGCAGTCGATCGACTTGGCGCTCGCCCTAACTCGCCACTACCGTGATATAGGTTCCGTCAGTCATTTTTCATCGCAAAGCGCTCTAACAATGGTCCGTGCCACCGTCCACGGGACAGACAGGTGCCATGTTCATCTTCAATATTCAATCTTGACACTGGCGTCAACATTCCAAATCGCTTAAAGTCGCTGTCAGACAATCATGGATTCGGATGATTATCACTGGTATGTACATTCGATATTTTGTAACTTCGGTGTTCCCTGCGACTGATCCTCTTACAGAGTAAATTTTGAAGCAGGGCAACTTATCACCCTCATGGTTCTAGTTATGCCACTGTGCCTACTATTCGTTACCTTTACGGTTAACCCTGTAGATGGACCAAAAAAGCGCAGTGGCAGGACAGTGTGACTGATGATACGATGACTCGTGATTTCCGAAAATCAGACGGCCGAAGTTGATCGGGCAGTTGTGAGATCACGCCTCTCTCTCTCTCTCCAATCTCTGGCGGCAGCTCAGTGGAGGCCCATGTTCCCCCCGCTTACTTGACCCAATGAGCACGATCGATATTCACACCCAACTCGAAGTGTGCGTCTACTCTTTCCTTCAACTAGACTTCAATTGACGTTTCTATCCTAGAAACACAAACTACTATTTGAACCTCATTTCCTCCAGTATGTGCTCTCTTTCTATCTCCTTGTTGTTTTCACCTCGTCCAGCATTGCTCATCTATGAATACTTCTTGACAATTAATGTGGAGGTGTCGCGGTACTGGGGATTGCCGGCAACGGCTCCCAACGTCCTTTTCTTTTTGAATCGCTACGGGATGCTCTGTGGGACAATTCCTGTCATCTTTCAATATTTTTGGACGGCCGAGAGCACACCCCATAAACTCGCAGTGAGCAGCCAAACTCTTCTTTTGTTTCGGATACATATTTATGCGAATGTATTACAGATGTAAACGGAATCCCTCCGCTGCTCACGAGGGATCTGACGGTTATATTGCAGATGCAACAAAATCCACCAGTATCACGAATACTTCTCGGTTGTGATGCAGATAATAATCGGAAGTACGTCCACCTGGCATTACCGTCGAACAACTATTGACCTGGCATCAGTAATGTTGATATTGCGGACCTACGCTTTGTACGAGCGTAGCAGGCGCGTCCTTGCGTTTATGGTATACATCAGTGCCGGAGTTATTGCTGTGGGCGCTGTAAAGTCCTCAACGTTCACCTTCGGATTTATCTCATATTATTGCAGTGGTCCGTGATCTCTGGTCCCAGTAGAAAGCCTGGGGACGATGTACCGCCACTGCATCTGTATATCGGATGCTCCTCAGGGTTATCCTATTCTCAGTGCGTCTCGTCCTGCAATTTTTTTTTTTTTTTTTTTGCGTGAGGTCCGAACTCATTAACGGTGCAGATCCGTCGGACTTGCTGCTGCCTGGGCCGGGATGGGCGTGTTTGACGCTACCATATTCCTCCTGACGTTGTACAGAGCGTTGAGTCATCATCGTGCGCAGGGTCTAGACCTCGTAACGGTACTAGTTCGTGACGGTATGAGCGTTTTTCTGATGCCAGAGTCTCTTGCTGACACACAGCTTCAAGGTTCCATTTATTTCGGGTGCGATCCCCAGTAATTCAGGTGAATGCGAAAGTCTAATCGTATTTCCAGCATCATTGTCATTGCGAACATATCCAATATACTTACCTTCATTGTGAGTATAAATCTTTCGTTGCACGTCGTCGTCATCTAACACATTGCGACGACTTCAGCTTGCTGAAGTACGTTCTGTTCAGCTCATACTAAACAGCGCCCTGACGATCTAAAGCCATATACTCGGGGTACCCCCACAACGTTCACGAACGTGTACGTCCCATCCCTCCATCTGAAGTGCCTCCCTCACGCTCGCCCGTTGACAGAATCTCATCCATCATGATCTCACGGCTCATGTTCAACCTCCGCGATCCATCTCTCTCAACGATGTCCGGAAGGTTTTCGACGAGCGCGACGCTCACCGGCGAGGGCATGTTTTCCACGAACCTAGATGACGGTGGTTTGGGTGGGCTAGGCGCAACCCAAAATCGTGAGCCAGCCACTCCGGGTCAAGATATAACATTCAACCCTTCTGTCAGATAACTCTAATGATATAGAGCTTGAAGACTGACTGTATCGATAAAAAAAACCTCGTGTTTAGAAATCAGGAATCGTCACATTCAAAACAACCGCATCCTTTTCCCCACAACACAGTTCTCGGAGGACTGGCAGTTTCAAATTTGCACCAAATCTATCAGTGTTTCGCTTCTAGCAAATAAAGCATCTCTCATATGCCTAGAATTCGTTCGTGTCAATGGCAAAGCCCAGGCCTATCTTGGGTACAATCTTATCTTGACCACTCTGATTTTTTGGGGGCAGAAAGATCCTACCAAGGAGAAATTTTTATTGAGTCCGGAAACGTCCCCCTCTCCTCGGAATGATAGGGTTGGACCATTCAATGCATGTGGATTTCCATCAGTCTTCCAAAAATAGTTTCGTGTTGTCGTTGCGTCAGACACTGACATTGCTCAAGCCTACCCTCGCATGTCACGTCTCCGTTGGCTTTTAGTCACAACGTTCGTGCAGTCCTGAGTCTTGCCATTTTCGTAGAAGGTTGGGTTTGAACTACGAATTTCACGAGGACGCAGAAGAACAACAGCAGGTTGTTTCTGGTTTTTCGAGCACTCCATCCGGTTACTCTGAGTAACGTTTTACCGTTGGACAGTTCTGATTCTTCCGTGGGAGAGACGAGTCATGGGAGGATACCCTACAGTCGTATCTTCATACCACCAGCATTCCCGATGATCCACTCATGTCTCCGACCGGCACTACAATCCCCCTCTCAGCAACCTGTATGTCCCATTTTCCCCACCACTTCGAGTTATTCAATACACGGTTAAACCAATTTTCTTCAACGAAATAGCCATTGTTTTGTGCAGTACATATCGCGTTTCATATCGCTGGAACTCGCGGATCAATGTGGCTGATAACCACGATCATCAGGATCAACTCGCATCTCATAGAAATGTACACATAAAAAATCCAGACCGTCGTACACAACGAGTGGAGCCCCCAAGTTTTGAATGCGCCCTCTCCGGTCAATGTCATAGAAAATCCGGGCTCTTCAATTGGGTCTTGAACCTCATTTGAGTTTCCAACGAACACGATCCTCCCGCCATCCATGATTTCAAGTCAGACGAGACATTATAGTAGAGACATCTATATAATTCAATCTCTATAATTCATTATACCGATTTAGATCTGAGGAGTCCGACGGCGGCTTTTTATCTACAAGTCAACCGGACGACAGTCGGCAGACAACAATAACCGGGTCATTGTATAAACATGTCTGTCGTGGATCCCCACGGACACGAACCGCGGGTCCTGGATCCAGGGTGCTAAGTGCGTTAGGCACTCCATCCACATCCAAATATACTGTGTAAATAAATCAGCGAAGAATCATCTCGCTGCATCCCACAATTACGAGATGCCGATATTCGCTTAATCTGGACTCGTCTTGACATTCTCCGAGAGTGGTTCTAGATTCAAAGACTCTGGGTGAGGATTCTAGGGGCAAGGGAGTGAGCGGGCGAGGAGACGACGCGAGAAGACAATACACATACGCGGTTGGACGAATTGTCATCGCTTGATTCCAGGTATTCCAGGCGAAATACCTCGCCGCTCGCATTATTGGTACTGGACCGGCGACCCGCAGTAGTTAACCGGCGACTCGTAGTCGTTCGGCGACTTAAAGTATTGGTTTCTGTCGGCGCAGCCTTGCCGGGAAGCGAGCAGCAAATTGGCGAGAATTGTGAAGGCGTACACACGCCCCTGGACGAAGAAGAATAACGTGTAGGCTAATTCCAATGAGATGCAATATGGAAGTAAAATAAGAGACACACCCACAGACCCCACCATCACAGCTGTCACGGCGGCGATTGTGGTAAATGCAGCAAGGGCTCCAGACGTCAGGCTGAGAACTCCAAGTCGACGAAGTAGGCTATTACATCCAGTGAGACCTTGAAAAAAGAAGGCAAGGAGAAACGGTTATCACCTTTGTATCGTCCGCGGTTTACCGACCCTCGATTCCATTCCATAAACGGTAAAAGCCAGCGAGGCTGCAAGTAAAACATCCGTGACAGCACAGCTAATGGCGCCGATCCTTGTATAACTTCAGCCCCGGTTCGTTCAAATGAAAGACGAAGCGCTTACTTCATGAGAATGTCTGCCCTTCCCTCTGCGCTGCGTTCATCAATGACCACCCCAGCGGCAGCCAAAGATACACCGAGCTGAGTAAACCATAAACTATCACCTACAGGAGAGACAAGGACGAGACTCACATGCAAAAAGATGGTGAATACAAAGAAGCCAGTGATAAGTCGCCTTTTGGTCCTGGATGAGCAAAAAAAGTCAAAATAAGGTCTAGGGCTACCGATAACGCGAGTGCTCACACAGTGTAGAATAGGTAACACAGGAAGCCCTGTTCCACCGATGCCGTTGCGTATGTCGACAGAATGGTTATTGAGATTGGCCAGTACAGCGAGTTCACAAAGACACCCAAGGTCGATGCAGGGGAATACAAGGAGTATCAGGTACACTTGGGCACAGATACCGAAGGTGCACGCGGTATCTGCCAGGATGAATATGCCCACACCGACTTTATGCCATAAAGGATGGTTGGGCCGCCGAAAGTACTTGATGACCAGAAGGACTTCCAGCATGTAAAACAAGGTGTTGATCCATGACGCTACCAGGATTACACTGAAGTCACTGGTCAGCTACAAAGTGAGAACGAGGAGGACACTCCTACGCGCTTGCGGCGAGCACCGCCATGAGTCCCGAGTGTGCCGCAGAACCTTATTTCACTGGCGAGGAAATTTGGCCTGGGGCGGGGGGAAGGAGAATGGTTGGCTGCTGTCATCCAGACTCGGATTGCCGGTAGCCAGGTACTTAGCACCCGGCGTTGCTCATTTGGGAGGTGACCACATTTTGCACCGCGTATCAGATGGTGTCGCCTAAGACTGACTATATTGGGTTCAGAGGGCGCATAAGAATCAGGGAGAAAAAGGTAGTGTACAACGACAGCCCAGTGAAGGAAGAGGACACTCGGAGGACCTGTGATCTTTCGATCCGCGGATGCACAGAACATTTTTGCACAGTTTGAATTTCCAAACACGGCGATCAGAAGTCAAATCGACGATCACTAATCAGATTTACGTGACCGGCGGTCGACCGCCCTCGGCCCGGCTACAGACCACGCCAGTGTGTTCAAGTACCTGTCCCAGTTGGATGTACGAGCTAAGAAGAGTGTGAAAAAGTTGAGCTTCCCCAACATCCTAGAGCTAAATTTCAACCACTGTTGAATCAAGACTCGACTGGTACAACTCCGATCAAATCTCGTTTCCTTTTGGGGAAGTCAACGCCTCTATTCCGTTCCCCAATTCTCAACCGGGTCGTTGAAGGTGCATAGGATATCACGATGCACTCGTACTCAGATGTTCGCTGCCGCGTACCATGGATTGGATTTTTTTTCGATGGTACGCTACGATTTTGGGCACCTACGGCCTCCAAATCTCCGTTAATGGAATCGCTGGTCGCTAAAAAAGGGCAAACAGGCAAGAATGAAGTCGAGGTTCCAGGCAGTACTATATTTCACGATATCGATGTTCGATCATACACCAATTGGAACAAAAAAAAAAGTCTGATCAGTTCTGAGTCTGCCAATTTTGGAATACCTGAGAAAAGCTACAATTGCGAGCGTCTGTTAGGAATCTGCAGCAGTGTCAATAATATTTTTACACCTGTGATAGTACTCACTTTGGGCGACTTTCTCAAAAAAAAAAAGGGTTCAAAAGCTAAATATAGCACATCATGATTTGATCCCATCAAAATTTCTCACGTTCGGACATCGGTTTTCGAGCTATTGCCGAGCGATTCAGACCTCGAATTCGACATTCGTCCATTTGGTGTGCATCTACTTAAAAGAGTAATTGAAGAGTATTGTACACATTCATATCCTCAACCGTTCGCATGACTATATAGTACGGAAGTCCGTTCCACCAGACAGAAAAAGGCATAGAACCCGGCGCCTGCATAATTTTCAAGCCTCCAAACACGGTATACCTGACGAGAACGTTAGTAGCGCACACATGCGAGACTTCCACGCTCACTTTCACGATTCCGCTCTTGAGTCTTCGAGACGATAGCTAGCAGCCTCGACAGTCTGCAACGCCAACGAATGGGTCAGCTCGCAGCGCACGCAATGGAAGGAGAGAAACGAACCTGATGACCTACATGCTGATTCGCCTGGAACACTCTGATCTTGCTCTTCTTCGGCTCGAACTCGCTGACAATGCCTACTAGCGGCTCGCCCGCGCCGACAGTCTGGGTGTACGTAGCCAGTCCCTTGTGCCCTTGAGTTTCGCGTCGAACAACGCGACAATGTCGCCAGGCATGATATCGCTCAGCCTCTTCTGCACCGACCCAGCGGCCTGCGAGTATATGAGTGGCCCCACGCCGGCGGCGCGCTGCGCGCGGCGTTTGGACCTCGTTGAGCGCGGCGTTGACGAAGCCCGTGTACGTCCCATCGCCCACGAGCGACTTTTTCGACTTCTCGTAGAGCTGCGTCGCGGCTCGCAGAGATGCACCCCACGCGCCCCATATCGCGACGAGGTCGTCAGCCGAGTAGTGCACCTCCGTGCTCTTTACCGCAGAGGGCTGCTGACTCGATTGAGGATGCGGCTTTGGTGGGGCAGGCGGTGTTGCCATCCTTGGACAGAAAAGGTCGTGTCGATACCGCCTCCGAAGTCGAGTGACGCGGAGGGAATGGAAGGAAGCTCCCACTGCGACGCGGTCATGCTGTCCATGGAATCTGAAGGAGCCATGGCGCCTGGGGGAGGTGGAGGTGGGACATTCCTGGGAGGAGGGAGCCGACTGACAGGGCGAGCTGGAGGTGGCGGCGGCGATTCATCAGAATCGACCATCACAAAGTCTTGGGTCTGCGATTTATTCAAGGTCGAAGCCCTGCGGGGTTGGTACTGGGAACAGGCGGGGCCTCTGCAGAAGATTTCTCGACGTCGGCGCCGTGCCGGTCTGCCGCTCGCCCTGCGATTTTGTGGCATACTGGAAGGAACAGGTGGGCGGCCCCCGGGGACGGGAGGTCGGCTCGACTCGCTCGGTGCTTGTGCGGGGATGGACGATACGGACGTACGATGGCCGCTTCTCGTCGGCACAGGAGGGGCAACTTCCTCCCGCGTCCTCATGCCGTATCTCCTCGATCTCACTTCCTCCGCCTCCACCCTTACGCCGTCCTCGGAATTAGTCGTCAGACTCTCGTGCTCCGAGTCGGCATCCTGTGGCTGGGGTGGGGGAGGCGCCCTCGACGGCGGCACGGCCCGCGCAGGCGGTGGCGGGGGCGGCGCGTCCTCCGTAGCGCCCTTGACTGCTGCGGCGGCCCGCCTGCCCCGAAGGGCACCATCCCGATGCGCATTCCACCCATCCCCGCGAGCTTCGCAGCAATGCGCTCCTTGCGCGCGCGTTCTTCTTCTTCCTCGTCCTGTTCTGCCGCCTCGCCGCCCTGCTGCTCATCCTCCGACGCTTGCGGTGCGCGGGCGCGCGGCACCGGCGGCGCCGCGCCGAACCTGATGCCCCCAAGCTTCGCCATGCGCTCTGCAATGGTACGTCTCCGCGTCGCCTCAGGGTCCTCGATCGGCTCAGGCGGCGTCTCCACTTCCGCATCCGCCTGCTGCTGCTCTGCCTGTGCGGCAGCAAGGGCCTGCAAATCGACCGCAGACGTGCGCCGACTAGGGCTGTGGAACGCGGGGTCTATCGGGTCTTTGCACCAATGGGTATTAAACTCAGCGCACTAAGGAAAGAGAGTAACAAACGCACCTCCCTCGTCCTCATCCAGGATCTCCTGCGCGCGCTTCAGCTCAAACGCCGCCGATGTAGGTGACAGTAGCGTGGACGTGCGAGACGGCGGTCCCGTCACAATCGCAGGGCGGCGAGGAGCGGGAGCAGGCACAGGCACGGGCGCCGCGACGTGCTCGAACGCTCCGATCTCCGGCGTCTCGAGCTGCTCGTAGTCGTCTTCCGGCGCGGGTGCTGCAGGGACGGTGCGCCGGCCTCGGGGGAGCGGAGGGGGGACTTCGATCGGCTCTTCCTCGTCCTCTTGTTCTTGCGCCTCGTCCTCATATTCGTGCTCCGGCTCCGGCTGCTCCTCCTCGGGCGGCGGCGGTGGGGGCGGGATCGGTCGCATTGTCGGCAAGGGGCGCTTCGCACCTCGTGGTGGGGGCGGGGGCGCCTCCTCTTCCTCCAACTCGTACGCGCTCTCCGTCTCCTCCTCGCTCGACCTCAGAGCAGGCGGCGTCGGAACAGTGCGTGGCGGGGGTGGAATAGAGCGGCGGTGGGTCACAGCAGGGCGTGAGGGTGGCGGTGGGGCCTCCTCCTCCTCCTGCTCTTCCTCGAACTCGTCGGCGGCTGGTGGCGGGGGCGGAGGCGCAGGCACGGAGCGCGGCGGGGCCGGAATCGAGCGGCGGTGGTCTGTAGCAGGGCGCGGGGGTGGCGGCGGGGTAGCCTCCTCCTCGAACGCATCAGAAGCGGGAGGCGGGGGCGGGGGCGCAGGCACGGAGCGCGGCGGGGCCGGAATCGAGCGGCGGTGGTCTGCAGGAGGCGCGGGGGTGGCGGCGGGGCAGGCTCCTCCTCCTCCTCCTCGAGCGCGTCAGCAGCAGGAGGCGGAGGTGGAGGCGCAGGCACCGCGCGTGGTGTAGCCGGGATTGAGCGGCGATGCTCGACGCGCGGGGGCGGAGGGGGTGGCGCGTCCTGTTCCTCCTCCTCCTCCTGCTCGTACGCACTCTCAGTCTCTTCCTCACTCTCCCGGAGGGCAGGCGGCGCGGGGACGGTGCGCTCGCGTTCCTGCACCTCCGGTTGTTCTTGTTCCTGTTCTCGGTCCTCTGCCTCCGCGTCCGCAAATCCCGTGTCGGGATCCTCGCCCAACTTGATCGCGGTCGCGGCATCTAGATAGATGGCATCAATAAAGCAATTCCATTCGTACACGCTGAGTAGCGAGAGGAAACAGAAAACAAGAACAAATGGAGGAGGGAAAAGAAAAATGAGGTGAAGCAAGACGAGAGATCTGAGATGGGGTTTATGATCAAAAAAGGGAAGAAAGAAGGGAAGGCAGGAAGGACAGATGCAGCAAGCCCAGCCAGATCCAAGATGGGGTAGCAATGAAGAAAGCGCACAATGAAGGAAACCAAACGAACGAAAATCAATATTCACCATCGGCACTGTCCTTCCTCCCTCCGCCGCTCCTCACGCTCTGCTCACTCTCTCGGCGAACGGGCACCGCCGGCCTTCCTTGCATCTGCGCCGCAAACGGGTTGAACCCCCCATCTTCGCCATGCGCTCCATCACGCGTTTCTTGCGGGCCGCCTCCTCCTCTTCCTCCGTCAGCTCTTCCTGCGTGGGGGCGGGCTCCTCCGCTTGCTCGTCCTCCACGCCCTCTGGTGGGGCTTGCTCCTCCTGCTGAACCTCCTGTTGAGCCTCTTCGGCCTCTTCCGCTTGCTCCTCGGCGGGCTGGGGTTCAGAGGGCAGAGTAGGCTTGCGCGCCGGCACCGCCGGGCGGGCACCGAACGGATTGAACCCACCCATCTTCGCCATGCGCTCCGCGACGCGCTGCTTTCTGGCAGCCTCCTCTTCCGCCTCTTCGTCGCGCTCCTCCTGCACTTCTTGCTGCTGCGGCTCTTCCTCCGCCTGTCGCTGCTTCTGTTCGAGTTCTTGCTGGCGTTCCCATCGCTCTTCCTCCGGCTCTTGAGCATCGCGTTGCTCTTCCTCCCATTCACGTTGCTCTTCCTCCCGCTCTTGCTCTGCTTCCTCCCGTTCGTCGTCATCAAACTCCCCCCGCGCAGCAGCACTCGTGATATCACCCTCGCTAACACCCGCGCTCATGGGCTCCGTCAAATGCGGGGGCGGCGCATGGGTGGGTGGGGAGAACCCAGGCGCAGGCGTCTTGACGACGTCCTCCTCTTCCTCCATCTCTGCCTCCTCCTCCAACTCGGGCTCATTTTCCTCTTGTACCTCCTCCTCAACCCGAGTAGGCTCTATGACAGGGATGGCTTCGACGATGGGCTCGACATCGAGGACGTGCACCGTCTCTTCGGCAGGCGTATCCTCCGCGGGTTCTTCATCGATCTCTTGCGCGGCCGACGTGATGGCTGCGCTCGCAGGCGCGGCGGCGGCGGGCTCCCAACGAATGATGCACGCTCCTCCGCAGGCGTCACGAACACCTCGTCCGCGTCCGTGTCCGCAGTCTCCGTCGACGTATCCGCCGCTGCGGGGACTTCGGGTACTGCTCTACTGCAGATTCCTCATTCGCGGGCTCCGCTTTCGCTTCAGTCTTTACAGGCTCGTCTTGCATGACTGCAGGTGTCTCTCCTTCGCCTTCAGTCTTCGCAGGCTCGTCCTGCGCAGCAGCGGCTGCAGTTGTCTCTTCCTGCGCGCCCGCAGCCGATTCTTCTGCAGTCGGCGGCGCATCGGCGACGGTGCCCTCTTCTTTCGCGGCGGTGCGGCGCGGCGCGGGCCCGCGGGACGGGCATCGCTTTGGGGACGTGGTATCCAGCGGAGGAGAGAGCGAGGGAGCGGGAGGGAGAGGGTGGGAGCGGGAGGAGACATGGCGGGAGGGGAGAGAGCGGGTGTTTCTGGAGTCTCTGCGGAAGAAGGAATAGGCGTCTCGTCGACAATCGGCGCGGTGGTCGGTTCGGCGGGCGGGGCTGCTATAATGTAAAGTGGTCAGTCCGTGCCTGAATAATCCAAAGAAGAAGGGAAGGGAGGAGATGAGGAGTGGCGACGATTGTCGCAAAAGATGCCTGGCAACATCGCGAAACCACAACACAAACACTTTTAATTAGGACATAGCGCACCCCCAGATCATGTAGCATTCCGCATCGGCCGCAGAATGGGATGCCACTCGACAGTGTACGGGAAAATCAAAATCGCAAACACAGAACGACGCCGCCAAAAGTAGCAAACGAGAAAATAAATAAATAAGGAAACGAAGGTCAAGCCCCAAACCCGAGCCAACAAACAGTCGGTAGGTCCGCGCAAGGAAGGTCACGACGACGTGACGCCTGCTGCGCGCCGCACCGCCAATCGCGAAAGCGGGGGCTGGCCCAAAATGTCGTGCAATGCTTCGTGCGTTCCACAGTGCACGGATCGCGGACGAGGAGGCCTCCCTTCTCCCCCCAAAAAAAATCGCCCGAAGACGAAACCCAATAAAAATAAAAATAAAAATAAAAACCCACCTGCATCCGCATTGGCCTTCTCGAGCCCCTCGGGCTCGTTCGTAAGGGCGGGTGCTGGCGCTAAAAAGGACTGTTAGCGGGCTGCGGACGGGGCGAATGAAAGAGATGAGATGAGATGACGGTAGAAGGTAGAAGATAGAAGGTAGCACGTAGAAGGGAGAGGTAAAACGGGGGGAGGGGGGAGGGAGTGAAATGATAGTTTTTTTTCAAGGGAGGCAATAGTAAATGAGAATACCAGCAAGGAAAGTAGATAACAAGGTAGCGGGTGGGGAGGTAGAGGTAGAGATAGAAGGGAAGGGAAGGGAAGGGAAGGGAGCGAGACGCGGAGATACAGTTTTGTGCGGGTGGTAGCAAAGATAAATGTCGACAAGAAAGGAATAAAGGAGTGTCCGTAGGTAGGTGGTACGAAGTGGGAAGACAACAAGGAATGCCAAGAGAATAAAGAAAGAGATACGCACCTTCGGCTGCGGCTGAGACGGGTGGGGACGTCGGGGGCGGGGCGAGGCTGGTAAATGATGTCAGTATGTGCAGGGAACGCGGCGCGTACAGTAGATACAGGGCAAAAAATATGGGAAGCAAAATAGCCCCCCCAAAACGGAAAGAATATACAGATAGAAAAGACGAAAGTAGGGGGTCGATAAGGAAACACTGGGACAAGGGCAGCGGATTGTAAAGCGGAAGAGCTTTGGGGTTAATGAAGGCAGGCACAATGTATGCAGACCGCCTCCGAAGAGAAAAGAAAATGAAGGACGCGCAAAGTACGAGGCCCTCCGCGCAAAGGAGCGGAGGGCAGACGTCGCATAAAATATGCGAAGCCTAGACCTCGGTAAAATATCGACAGGTGGAATATAAGCAGGTGGGGAAAAAAATGAAAAAAGGAAAGACAGAAGAAAAAACCTACCTATGCTGGGGATGGCCGCAGGGATGGGGGAGATGTGGGCGGCGACGCTACAAAGAGTATAGGTGAGGAGATGAGTTAAAAAATCGGAATACCAGCCTACCTAGTGTGCCTTCAGCAGAAGAAACACTCTTGATCGACTGTGTTTCCTCGCTGGGCCGCTTCTTCGTGACGGGCTTCGGACCCAAGATGGGCGGCGCCATCCCGACGCGCGCGCCTCCGAGACGCGCCATCCTTGCTGCAATCGCGGCCCGGCGCTGGCGTTCCTCTTCCTCCGGATCCGCCTCAGCCGCCTCGCCGTCACCTTCGCCTTCCGCCTTCTCCTTTTTCTCTCCCTCGCCCTCGCCCTCGGTCTTGGGCGTGTCTTCCTTCTTGTCCTCACCGTCATCTCGGAGTACTCTACCCCTTTCCGGTATCGCGACGACGACCTCCTCCTCCTCCACAGGCGGCTTCGGCGGCGGCACCCACTTCTTCCCCGTCCCCACCACAGGCGCAGCGGTCGGCGTCGGCGCGCCAAACGCCCCCCTTCCTTGTAATGCAGCCATGCGGTCCTTCAAACTGCCCCCGCGTCCAATACTCTCCTTCGCATCGCTCGCGCTCATCCCTCCACCCACACTGCTCTTCACCGCGCCTGACTCCTCCTCATTACTCGGCGAAGTTCCTCCAGCGAAAGCGGGGGTGTCCGCAGGCGGGCTGGGCGGCTTGGGTTTCCACGAAACGCCGCCGGCGGGTTTGGGGCGCAACGGGGCGGGGCGCGCGCGGGTTCATTGCCCGCACTGGGCTTCTCAAAGGCGGCGATGCGGTCGCGCAGCGAGCCGGGCTTGGGCTTTGGTGGCGGCGGGGCGTCTGACATGGTGACCGTCGTCTGGGGACACGCGTTCGATGTTCCCACGCTGTCTTTTGGCGCTTCTGTTTGTGCATGCTTTGATTCTGTTTAATTTTAGGTTCAAATCAAGTTCAAATGGAAAGTCCGGTGGAATGTCAACTGCGCACTCCACAGCTGATGAATTGAATTGACGCTGAAAGTAATGGATCGCCGGTTTAGCTTTTGATTCAGATATTCGGAGGGACTGTCCCCCACGGAATTGACTGTTCAGTTGCAGAATCACAACATCGACTATTCAGAACCCGAGTCCATCATCTCCGCACGGAAAGCCCATGCAACCAGGCTGATGTTCTTAAATGGCTACAGAAGAGAAATGATAGACATGCAATAGAAGCGTTCTGTTTATTTTTAAAGTTTCATGATTTGCGTTTCATCATCTAACATTTTCAGCGGTATTGTCCCGTAAAATAAAAACCAGGGACCTGGTGAGGGCCGCCGTAGTCACGATGCATGATTCAAGAGAACTCTTAGCGCCCTGTGCAACGAATTGGGAAAAGTTCCTCTTCGGATCGCGGACCGAAAGGCTGTGTACGACGTTTCCCACAGACTCCGGATGCCCGCTTTGGGATACAAAGTACCTTTGCTTGTTTGCTAAAATGAGACAAACCGAAAGGCTGTGCACGACGTTTCCAACAACGATCGCGTTTGTGGCATTCATTGCTACCTTTAGGATGCAAAATACCTTTGCTTGTTTGCTAAAATGAGACAAGGTAGTGCTCAGTTGGCGCTTCGGCGAAACGGACTGCCGAGGTTCGACCAATAGCAATGCTAACCGAGGTCCGAGGAAGTACTGATATAGAGCGTCTGTCAAGAGAGACTATGATTTGTCATGGTTTGTTCACAACTGATTTACATCTAGATAGCCAGATTCTTTCCAAACGAGGCTTGTCCATGACAACGCCTGATGTACATGTAGATAGCCAGACACTCTAAATGTTGCTTCGTGTAGGCGGGATCAACCACTGGCGTCTATTTCACCTCCAAGTATAAAACACGTCCAGCACCCCGCAATACGTCCCCAGAAATGTGTCTCTCCTCCTTCTCCGAGATGAAAGACGCCTCCTCCTACCTACACATACTGCCCTCCCTTCTCCTCGCCCTTGTGGCAGCCATCCCTAACCACACCCTCCGCTATACTGCCCTCGGACTCTTCTTCGGCCTCTTCGTACTGTCCAGCATTCACCCCCGCCCCCCTTCGACGCAGCTCCGCCATCTCGCGCTCTTGATAGATCAGACCGAAGACCTTATCCAGCGCGCCATGGCGCAGTGCCCCCGAGATTATTTCAGCCTTACAGAAGAAATGGGCCGGTTGCTTGAGTGATTTTCAACCGGTGTCGCAGATGTTTAATGCTAACCAACGAGACAACAGAGTCAATAAATCCGCCTCGCTGATTAAATGCCGCATCCTGGACTCCGATGAGGAGCAGTTCAACTGGAACAAATTCCGGATGCTGTCAAAGGACATCGCCACCTGCGCAAAGCGCGCCAGGAGCATTCGCACTGAGGTTCTTGTGAGTTCGCTCCTTCTGCGCGGTCAAGATAACGAGCCAATGCTATATTCAACAGCTCATTGTGGAGGCTGAACACCAGCGCAAGCTCGCGGCTGATATCAAGGAAACACAGTTCATTCTCGCCACCATGCAGCTCCATCCGTGACTCAGTCAACTACACCCTCTCAACATCTCAATATCTGCCGTGCAGGTGAACATCTTGCTTTTAATGGCATATTTACTCAGGCACGCATAGTGCTGGACACCCTCCCGAATTAAAGTACCATGTTACTTCCTCGTTGTGAATTCGCTTTCGGCCATGCTTTGATGTTTTTAGTTTTCTTACGAGCTTATTGTGCTCCCCTACTTCATTTCTATGTATCGAATTACCAAAAAAAAAAAATTGAGACTTTGATTTTGCTTGCGACTCCGGTTCCGAAGAACTCGGGACTGACGGGAACATGATCAACTGTCTGGCCCGAGCCGACAAACAAGGACCAAGACCATACACTGGCATTCATTTAATTGGCCTCCTGCCAGAAATTGCTCGGCGAGCGCTTACAGACAGCCGACAGAAAGTTCAACATGTGGCTGTGCACTTAGATCACAATTGCTAAATTTAGCGATCGGCGGTTGTTTGGATCGCAGGCCGTTGGTAAAGTTCAACTCTTCAATTTCACGGATATGGCTGTCGGCAACATGAATCATCCCATCTCATAAGGATTAATTGACAAATACAGAGATACACACAGCCGATCCATGCAGGTAACTATGAAAGTACGGCCCGGGTAAGTATGCACTAATAGGGGCGGTCAGAGTAGTCGATTCCGAGTCGATTCTGACACTCGATTCTGAGATCGATTCTGAATTATTTATCGTGGGAGAATCGTCGAAAATGAGAATCGACTGAGAATCGTCGAATCGACTCCGGAGGAGATTCTACATCGATTCTGGTGTCGATTCTGATTCTGATTCTTGTTCGTCACAAACCTTCAATTTCATCACAAAATTACTTACTGTGTGATCATCTTTCTTCCTAATTTGCGATTCTCCCCCAGCTGTTGTTTGTTTCGCGCGATTCTTTGTACGTTCTGGTATGAAATCCTTCGAAGCACATTGTAATCAGCTGTAGAACATGCCCAGAAATTTTCTTCGGAGGTGGGTGATCATTTTTGATTTATTGAGCACAGAATCGCAACAAGAATCGCACCGAGAATCGAAATTCCAATCGGGGCGGTCAGACTTGGTTCGATTCTCCCACGATTCTGGCCGAAATCAATTTCCAGAATCGTTTGCAGAATCGAGTGCAGAATCGACCCAGAATCGCCTACTCTGACCGCCCCTAATCAGGTTGTAAGTTGTATTGAGCATGAAGAGCCGGAACCATTGTATCATTTGTAATAATATTCAGGCCCATAAAAGAGCTGGTATCAGAAATTTTGAGTTCGGTTTCCGTTGAAGCATTCAAATTTTTCTGTCCCTCGGATCCAAGAGATCGTCACTACATTTTGATGGCCCCTCGGCCAACGTGGTCCGAGGTCGGCTGAGGTTGGCCGAGGTTATCCAAGGGGCTCAACCGGGGCGTGAGCCCCCGATTAGTATGCTGCTCAGAAGACACCACATAGAGGATTCTTTTTCCAATAGTCAAAATTTGAGGGACTCATTCCATTATTTTCCTAGCATCACACAAATTTGGGTATTCCAGGTTCCAGAGCATGCACGCAACTGCGGGTACATTTATCCAGGGGACTCTCTTCCTGCTCCTCCGACCGATCAATCGTCGTCATTTTCTTTCGCGAGCGGGACTCGTTTACTAGTAATAGGTGTTAGATGAGGATGGTGGGCTTTGCTTATCAACCACGCAGGCCGAACAGCCGTTGATGTCCGCGTCTGTCTCAAGTTCCAAGTAAAATCAAGATCTCATTTTTCTTTTTGGAAATCTATACATCGGAATATATAAATGATGCAGCAGAGATAAAGCAACAGAGGAAGAACGGAAAATTTTCAAAGCATGACCGAAAGCATATTCACAACGTGGAAGTAAACATAGTATTTTGATTTGGGAGCGTGATCAGACGCTGAACGCCTGAGTAAATGTGTCTGATAAGAATTCAGAAGCAAGACGCCCACCTGTATGGCGGATATTGAGAGGCTACAACTGACGGAATCACGGGTGCTGCGGCACGAGTGGAAGCAGCAGCGAGAATGAGCTCTGTTTCCTTGATATCGGCCGCGAGCTTGCGCTGGTGTTCAGCCTCAATGATGTGCTGTTGAATATTGAATTAATTCACGGTCTGGACATGCAGAACGAATATACTCACCAAAACCGCAGTGCGAATGCTGCTGACGCGCTTCGCACATGCCGCGATGTCTTTGGACAACTGCCTGTATTTATTCCAGTTGAATTGCTCCCCTTTTGAGTCCAGGTTGCGGCATCTGAGTCGCGAGGTGGTTTTATTCGCTCTGTTGTCCCGTAGAACCGCATTGAACATTCACGAATATAATGGGACGCAGGTTGAAACTCGCTGGAGCAATCGCCCCATTTCTTCTGTAAGGCCGAAATAATCCGCGGGCACTGCGCCATGGCGCGTCGGATGAGGTCCTCGCTCTGATCTATCCAGAGGGCGAGATGGCGGAGCTGCGCCGAAGGGGAGCGGAGGTGGACAGTGCAGAGCACGCCGAGGACGAAGATGAGTCCGAGGGCGGTGTAGCGGAGGATGTGGTTGGGGATGGCTGCCACAAGGGTGAGGAAAAGGGAGGGCAATATGTGTAGGTGGGAGGAGGCTTCTTTCATAATCGCTTGAAACAGGTGAAGTTAGTGATTCAAAGCATTTGTACAGATCCCCGACTCACGAGCATTGTTAGACTGCCATTGATTATTGTACGACTGGTTGTAGTCGAATCGCCCGGGAAAAGCTCGGGGTTGTGAATATTGGCTAGAATGAGGGGAGCTGTACATTGCATCTAGCAAATTGAGTGTTGCAGCTCAAATACTATGGAGAAAAACAGACCTGGAAAATGTGAGATTGGAAACGCTGAAGAAATAGGCGGTAGAAGAGTCCGCCCACCCTGTCCCGTCTGGAAAAAAACACCGCTCTGGTCCGCAACCGGAGTTCTTGCTCGACGGGTATTGTAATAACGATCATCCCGGTTCGACATAGTTAGCCAAGTAAATAGTAGTTGAATGGAAGAAGAGGAATGGGGAAATGCAAAGTTGTCGTCTGGTTTTAAGTATTAAGAAACACGTGGGATTCGCATTCGATGTAGTGACTCGAGCGCTTGTAACCGTTGAGCGATAGCAGATCGAGAAACGAGGAAAGCATAAACGCGTCAGGGTTGCAAAGCTATGCTGCAGGATGTACACCACACGCCCCCCTTCCGTCGTAATAGAAACCGGCCCCAGATCTGCAACAGCCCAGATGCATCTGGTTTTTCATCAGTTTTGAGGTGAATTAAAACGTGCAACTCAATCTGGATGGGAGCCGCGGACCGGGTAAGGATAGCTAGATTCTGAAGAGAGAATATGTCATTTTAGGAGGTCGATTCTGTTCAATTCTGAATGCAATTGATGATTTAAGGCGAACGCAAATTCTATGGAGAAAAACAGACCTGAAAAATGTGAGATTGGAAACGCTGAAGAAATAGGCGGTAGAAGAGTCCGCCCACCCTGTCCCGTCTGGAAAAAATACCGCTCTGGTCCGCAGCCGGAGATTACTTATCTGGCCCATTGAAATACAAGAGGCGGGCGTGACTTCTTCGCGGCTTTCAAGTTTAGAACATCGCGGATGCTTAACCTCGGTTGGAATACTTAGGTGTGCACACCCTCCACGGTGGCGGAACAGAAAACGGCCAATGCATGGGATCAATTTCCAACAAAGCCGAGACAGGCAACGGAAACGGAAGATATAACAAAGTCTGAGCATTCATGAACACCACGAAAGCGCGGAGGCTGTATGGCCAGCACGTCGCGGGCACGGAGGAGGCGTGTGAAAGGCGATGTGACTGGAAAGGGTCACTTTGCAGCAGCGCGGCTCGATGACCAGTGGATGCTCGTGGTGTGTGGCTGCCGTGCGCGGTGACCAAACCAGATGCGAGGTGGGGACCATGGGTTGAGTTCTAGAGTAGCGGGTAAGTGGATAATGTCACGAAAGGAAGGAAGATTACACAAGAAGATGCACGACAATCACACCACCTCCTCTGATCGCGGCTTCGACCGCAGCACCCACTTTTTCCCCGCCACGCGCAACGGGCGGCGTCAGTGAGTACTCTCCCCACATCACTCACGCTCATTTCTCCACCCACACTGCTCTTCACCGCGCCTGACTCCTCCTCATTACTCGGCGAAGCTCCTCCTGCGAAAGCGGGGGTGTCTGCTGGCGGGCTGGGCGGGCTTCTACGAGCCGCTGCCGGCGGGCTTGGGGCGCAAGGGCGGCGGGCCGTGCGTGGACTCATTGCTTGTACTGGGCTTCTCGAAGGCGGCGATGCGGTCGCGCAGTGAGCCGGGCTTGGCGGCATCTAACATGGTGGACATGCGTTCGATGTTCCCACGCTGTCTCTCGGCGCTTCTGTTTGTGCATGCTTTGATTCTGTTCAATTTTAGGTTCAAATCAAAGTTCAGATGAATAGCTGTTAAAGGTCAACTGCGCAGTCCACAGCAGCCAGCGCTTGTGGGTTTAATTGACGCTGAAAGGGCAGATGCTTGCCAGCTCAGCTTTTGATCCAGATATCTGAGCACGATTCAGTGGCAGGATCACGGCTGTTCAGTGTCAGGATCCATCATCATCTCGCCGAAAGCCGCTGCCCACACAACGCTGATCTTCTCAAATGGCTACCTTTTTATGGTGTAAATATCACCATTTCTTAAATAGTGTTGCCCGAATCAGGAAGTTGTAGCTGTAGAGTGCGCAGTTCCCGACGAGCCTAAATCCGGAATACTTAGCTGTACAATTTCACACATACCTGCATGTTTGTTTTCGGTAAACTCGTAGTTCAGGCTGTGGACCACGCGAGTATAATGTACCCCCCCCCCCATCTAGCCGGACCTCGAAGAATAAATAAATCTTAAAAGCAGTGCCAGACACAAGTTCATTACGCTTGTCATTAATGAGCCGAGGGGGCCGCCTCGTGTATGCTGGATACAAGTCGGGGAAACAGTGACATGAGATTTCGGCTGTTTCGGCAAATAAGCATGTGTTGCAACAATCTTTTTTTTTTTTTTTCGGGGATGTTTGGTGTAAGGGTACTCAGTCTGCAGAAGCATTCTAAGGCTGTGTACGACGTTTCCAACAGACTCCCGACGCCCGCTTTGGGATACAAAGTACCTGCAATCACATCGGGAGAAGGACGAGTTCCGAGACCAGGGAGGTCGGAGCGTATTCCGCCACGTTACGGAACCATTAAATGCAGTGGCAGTCAAGACGGGAAAGTACGTAAAAATAACATAACCAGCTTGTAGATCATGTTAGATTTACGGTGGCATTTGCCTAGATATTCTGAGAGAATAGAGTATGGGAAGAGGAAGGATCAAAAAAAGAAAGAGATCATCTCACGTGGCACTTCTTTGTTCGAGGGCGAGACGCTTAAAACTTCTTTGGGGTGTGTGTATTTTAACGGGACCGAAGGACTGGGTCGGCCAGTGAGATTCCAGAACATCCACGAGACGTCCTGGGATGGACGATGGCCCAAGTCGGTGGTCCAGGACTGCGGTAGTGGATAACCTTTGACATAGCATGGTTCGGGAAGTTCGAGGTGTGGTATCTCGACTCGGAACGCAATCGGATTGGGCGACAGCGATAACTGTGATCGGTTAATTATGGGGGTGCATAGAAAGGGAAATGATATATGCTCACTGA
This sequence comes from Mycena leptocephala, assembly GCA_029378395.1. Classification (NCBI taxonomy): domain Eukaryota; kingdom Fungi; phylum Basidiomycota; class Agaricomycetes; order Agaricales; family Mycenaceae; genus Mycena; species Mycena leptocephala. Next base: position 145,380 of record JARJLF010000570.1, read on the forward strand.
AGCGGCAACTAATTCTGATGGATTTTCGCACCAACAAGACGCTATAAGACGCCGATGCTATTCGATATTGTGACGAGCATCGAGCCAATGGCGCCGGGCCTATTTGAGCAATAAACGACTCAGTCCAATGAGTGCCTGGGAAGACCCTCTCACCATCCGCGTGGAAATACGTCTTGTTCAAAGCCACGTTTCGGACATCAGCGAGCATTGTGGACAGTGACGCGTGGAATCGCAAGACGTTATCGCGGGTGTACCAGGCGAGTGATATCGACGAAGCTAGGTCTGCCAGTGGAGTGGTCCTGAGCGAGCGCAAGTCCAAGTCTGGAATCGGACTTTTATGAGACTGTTTAGTTTCCCCGAGCCTCCTGAGGTATATATGCGCTCTTTGTGAACTATAATCTAGCTTGGGTTTTCAGTATTCGCACGAGTTGGATTTAATTAGCTGCGACCGCAGATATTTTTAAACGACTTACCAGTGGCTGCTACGAATCTCTGTTCCTCTGCACTTCTTCATCCATTCCACCAAATGTCAAGAATAGTTTGTCATGCAACTGATTGACCTCTAAATAGCCAGATTATTTCTAAATGAGGCTTGTCCATCACTACGCCTGATGTACATGTAGACAGCACGTCACCGACTCGGGATGCGGATTTTCGCCTCCAAGTATAAAACACATCCAGAAACCCATAATGCATCCCCAGAAATGTGTCTCTCCTCTTCTGACATGAAAGACACCTCCTCCCACCTACACATATTGCCCTCCCTTCTCCTCGCCCTTGTGGCAGCCATCCCCAACCACACGCTCCGCTACACTGCCCTCGGACTCCTCTTGGTCTTCGCCATGCTATGCACCATCCATCTCCACTTGCCGTCTGCGCAGTTCCGCCGGCTCGCCCACGCGGTAGATCAAACCGACGACCTCATTCGACGCGCGATGGCACAGTGCCCCAGAGAACACTTCAGTCTTACGGAAGAGATGAGGCGGTTGCTTGAGTGAGTGAACCACCTTCTATGTTACTGGTGGTGTACAGTATTTGACTAGCTCGTGCGACAGGACGAACACGAGCGCCTCGCTAATCAAGTGCCGCATCTTGAGCACAGAAGAGGAATTCAGTTGGAACAAATTCCGTATGCTATCTAACGACATCGCGGCCTGCGCAAAGCGCGCCAGTAGCATCCGCACTGAGGTTCTAGTGAGTTCGTTCCTTCCGCGCGGTCCGGATAGCGAATTAATACAATATTCAACAGCTCATTATGGAGGCTGAACACCAGCGCAAGCTGGCGGCTGATATTAAGGAAACACAGTGCATTCTTGCCGCCATACCGCGCCATCCGTGACTCATTCAGCTACACCCTCTCAACATCTCAATATCTGCCTTTCAGGTGAACATCTTGCTTTTTAATGGCATATTTACTCAGGCACTCATAGTGTTGGACACCCTCCCGAATTAAAGTACCATGTTACTTCCTCGTTGTGAATATGCTTTCGGTCATGCTTTGATGTTTTTAGTTTTCTTACTAGGTTATCGTGCTCTCCTACTTCATTTCTATGTATCGAGTTACCAAAAAAAAATTGAGACTTTGATTTTGCTTGCGACTCCAGTTCGGAAGAACTCGGGACAGACAGGGACTTGATCAGCCATCCAGCCCGCTCCGACAAACAGAGCCCAACATCACCAACTGGCATTCATTTAATTGGCCTTATGTCAGAATTCCTCCGCGAGCGCTTACAGCCAGCCGACAGAAAGTTCAACATGTGGCTGTGCACTGAATAAAAATTACTAAATTTAGCGATGGGCGTTGTTTGGATCGCAGGTCGCTGGCAAAGTTAAACTGTCCAATTTCACGGATACGGCTATTGGCAACATAAAGCACATCTCATAGATGAAACAAGGATTCATTGGAGAAATACAGATACACACAGCCAATCTATGCCGGCAACCACGAAAGTACGGGTGAGTATGCACCAATCAGGTTAGTATGAAGAGCCGGGACCATTGTATAATTTGTAACGATATTCAGGCCCACAACAGAGCTGGTCTGGAAATCTGAGTTCCATACCGATTGGGATGGGAGAGATGGTTTCGGTTGAACCGTTCGAATTTTTCTGTCCCTCGGATCCAAGAGACCGGGAAGCCACCCGATTATACCGCTCAGAAGACACCACACAAAGGATCATTTTTCGAATAGCCAAAAGTTGAGCGACTCATTTCCCAGCGTCCCACAAATTTGAGTACTGTACGCACTCCAGGTCCCAGTGCATGCACGCAACTGCGGGCGCATTTATTCAAGGGACTCTCTTCCTGCTCCTCCCACAGATCAATCTTCGTCATTTTTTTTCGCAGCGGAACTAGTTTAATAGGTGCTACATCAGCAAACCCTGATTTTTGGTGTAGTGGCTTATAGTGTTCTGTAGTGAACACACTTACCGCTGTAGTGGCTGTAGTGTTCTGTAGTGTTTGCCTGGGAATATGTAGTGCTCTGTAGTGCTCTGTAGTATACGGGGGGGGGGGCTCTGTAGTGCTCCATAGTATATGGGTTTCCTTCTGTAGTACTATGTAATGCCAATGTTACGGTTCTTATTTTTTGTGGTATTTGTGTCGCGACTTTTAAGTTGAAGGCTTACTGTGATGAAATCCAGCCTCTCCAGATTAATCTCAAAGCGTCGTGCCGTTTAATTTGGTTTAATCCAGCCGTGGATTAAACTGTACTTTATGCTATCTCTACAGGCAGTAATACTAGTAATATGTATAGGGTCCCAGACGACATACAGTAGACAAATGTGCTATGTTTCTCGACTCGAGTCGCGCCTTCCAACAGGTTATTGGGAGGGGGGGTTTGGGTAATTTCAAGTTGCGATATAAGCAGACGGAGGGAACAGGCAATAAAAAGATTTCTAAATCCTCCTCCACCGATAGCCATCGAAAGCGGTACCGGAGCGCGGAGTTCAGGGATCTTGAAGATAACAGTTCGAACGATAGCTCGGAAGATTCCATACCATTCGAAGCTGTTCCAATACCGATTCAGTTTGGGAGGCGGGGGCAGAGGTTCACCGTCCTGAGATCGTCCGTTTGTAACACAGCCCATATCTTCCGAAATATGGTACGAGGTCATCGATCTTTCCATATCGTGTTGCGAAACGACGTCGAGCGCATGGGATTGCGCCGCGATCTCACGTCGGCGGAATCAATCGCCGTGCGATTCCTTGCCCTTGCGAAGCAGACGGCAACTGCGTTTGAAACACGCTTGGAACTTGATTCTTTTGGAGAGGGAGAGAGAGCTGGAGGAGAGGGAGAGAGCTGGAGAAGAGGGAGAGGGAGCGGGAGGAGAGGGAGCGAGAGCCGGAGAAGAGGGCGAGGGAGCGGGAGGAGAGGGAGCGAGAGCTGGAGAAGAGGGAGCGGGAGGAGAGGGAGCGAGAGCTGGAGAAGAGGGAGAGGGAGCGGGAGGAGAGGGAGCGGGAGGAGAGGGAGCGAGAGCTGGAGAAGAGGGAGCGGGAGCGGGAGCAGAGGGGGCGAGAGCTGGAGAAGAGGGAGAGGGAGAGGGAGGAGAGGGAGCGAGAGCTGGAGAAGAGGGAGAGGGAGCGGGAGCAGAGGGAGAGGAAGTTGGAAGAGGAGAAGAAAAGGAGCGTCCGAGTGCACAAGCAGCGCCATTGTCATTTGTCGTGGGGGATATTAAGAACGAAGCGCACGTTAATGATGGCGAGGCCGATGGAGCGCGCAGATGCTGTGGCGGTGGTGCGGGTGCGGGGGTCGCAGCGAGTGCTTTAGTGCTGCCACCAGACGAATAACGTGAAGCGGGACTTTAGATTCATTTCTATTCAAAACCGTACAAACGACGCCGGTTAGCTATTTCGTCAGATTCCATATTCCTTGAGAAGTTTGATGACGGATTTCTGTACCAGTCCTTTGAGCAACGAAGCTGGGGGCAGAGAGGGAGGAAACGCGCCTTTATGGCCCTCTCGATACCAGTAGCATTGCGTATGTGCCATGAGTGATTCAAGTAGACGTGCTACAAAGATGGTTAGTTTAGAGTTTAAGCCCCAAAAAACACACACGATGATGATTTCGGTGCTCTGCAAGATCGAAATTTCAACGGTAGCATGTACCTGGCCTTGTTTTACACGCGCGTATGGATGATATCGTTGATTGGAACGTTTGGTCCGGATGGCGGGCATATTGCCTAGTGAATGTTATTGAAGAAAAACAGAGGCAAAGCGGCATTTCTTACTAGAGTGTTTTCGTGTCGATGTATTTCACAGAAGTCACTGGTCCAACTTTGTTTGTACATGATGGCCAGCGCCTTCAAGTTTGTTTGTACATGATGAACGGCGCCTTCGGGTGTGCTTTGTGCGATACCGAAGGCAAAAATGAGACTCTCTGGACCAGAGGAGCGTGCATCGAAATGCAGATAAAGTCAGCATGGACTTGTGGATGGGCCTGCATGTACTGTGCCATTATCTGCGCGTGCTTGCGCAGATAGAGCAGGAATGCGTCGCACACATGAGTTTACTGACTTTCGACGGAGCTAGGAGGAAAGTTAGGGCGAGGCAGAGGGCCAGCATGTCTGTTTAATGAATATATGAACCCAATGGATCAACGAGAAATATAACATGAAGCTTACGTTCACTGGAAAAAAAGGGTTTCTCGGGAAATACGTACCTGCTTATTTAGGAACTGTCTGAATGCACTACAATTTAAAAAGAAAAAGATCATGTATTGTGTACTCTATCTAAAGAACATTATCTGGCGCAACAATCAGTGAAATGAAACCTCGACCGCAAAAAGATAAACTTACTCATTCCGGAAGCCCATAGCGTCCTCGGTGAGCGTGAATTCACTATTGGGTCAACGCCCAGAAAAGCTCTTTATTGAAGAAATGGTCCAGATGAAAGTCCTGGCAGTAGTCCAGGGTTGTTTCGTGCTTTAGTCTCTTGTCCGCAGTTTTTCCATGTCGAGGAGACAATTCCACTTTTGCTCGCAGTCGCTCCAGCGGGACAACATCACCCATGGGGGAGCCATCTGCCCTCCGTGCCCTTTTCAGTTGATACATTCCTGTCGTAGGTTCGCGAAAAGGACCGCTGACTTTAGTAACGGGATGAATTTGGTGGACGACGTTAAATCTTTGCACGTAGGCAAGGAATTCATCCGTTCCTGTTGGTGCCACACAATCTGGCCAGGGAACAATACGGAAAATCATTTTCAACTGACATACTGCATGGCCTGGTCGGGGCGGAAATCAAGGCAAGAAAGAAAAAGCAGAGCTTTCAGGACATACCTTCAAGCCCACTGTGTGGCCAACAATGCTCAGAGTTCAGGTTTACGATTACTGCATCTCCACGACCGAACTTCCAGCCACCAATGGGAGGCTCGGCGTTGATCGTCTCCGGAACCAAGATCTGTTTTGGATCATGGAAAGACCGGCCTTGGATTCGGACGCTGTGCCATACTTGCAGGTATGTGAACCCGCGCATCTGGTCGGTGAGCTTTGGGCGTCTGCCGCCAACCGTAAGCTGAGCGTCGTGTGGGCGCTGTATGAAAGTCAACAGGGCCACCAGCAAATCTGGAAGATTAAATTTGGTTGCCGCAACCGCCACGCGGAGGCGATGACCGACATGATCCCGGTTGAGGTGTAGAGCGGTGGTGCTGTCGGTGGAGGTGAAGGTGCGAAAAGGTAGAGGCGCAGTGGGTTGTTTGCCCTCTAGGAGCATCAAACTGCCGGCAAAGTAATTGGCCCTTGCTCGGCGTGAGGAAAGGCTTGCGACAGGTTCTATCTTCTCCAGTAGTTTTGACGACCGATTCAAGAGCAGCGGGGTGTCATCGAGGACGCCATCCGCATCGTTGTCAGCAGTAGTTGGCCGGACACCCAAGTCGACCCCCGCGCTATCCATCGCAGTCGCAAGATCGAAGTGTCTGCATTTATCTCTGCGATCCAAGTGGCGACAGATTTGGGATTCGTAGTTTTGATTATTCGAATTGGAGGCAGGGTCCTTCACCTCTGAGATATGAGCATGTTCTGTGACATCGGCGGTCCATTGAAGGGGAACTCCGTTTGCTCGAATGGCTGGAATCACAGACTGGAGAAATTCCAGCTTCGGGATATGCCAATTGTTAATGGGACCCTTCTTCCCCTTACGGACGCCCGCCTTCAAGATGGCCTGCTTATTTTGGTGAAAACAAGACAGGGCGTTTTCCATTTTATCCAAGACGTCTTCGTCAATGGCTGGGGCTTGACCATGATAAAAGAAGGTAACGATCATTGCGATGGCTTTCAGGAATCCCTTCGAGACTCCTGCAGCGTCAGCGATAACAGGAACAATATATCGCATCATGTCGCGATGTTCTCGTCCTGTCACCTGTTTCGCCTTTGAAATGCCTTCTTTGAAATGCCTCATGCCTGTGTGCGGCCGTAAGATTGAGAACCGGAAGTCTATCTCAGCTGCACCAAGGGCCGCTATGCACCATTTTACGACGTGATCAAAAAAGAATTTGAACCAATGATGGAGCATCTCCGGCGTCAAGAACGCGGAAGGCTCTGCCAACGGCCAATCTCGCCAAAAAGGCCGGTGAACACCATTCAGACGGTGTAGCTTTGCTTTTTTGATATAGGGCCGCAGGTCCCAAGGATCCGTCGTTTTCTCCAGGCGGCGAAGCTGCGCAATCGTGTGATCACGCGTCCGGGACGGATGGCGATGTGCATCTCCGAAATTCTTGTACGAGGCCGTCGTCACAGAAGAGGTTTTTCCAGCCACGCCAGCAATCATGGCGGATTCAGGAGTGTCGACAATGTATGCGACGAGAGGAGTAAAGCAAAACCTCCTCCAACCCAACGGGTCCGTCATCATCATTCCGATTTCCGCGGTTTTTTTTAGAGGCTTTAAAACAAAGTCCATGATCGCGTGGAATATGCGACTGTCGAGCACACCCCTAATCTCGGGGTTCCGCTCGAGGAATTTCGGGATTGGGAACAAAGCTAAGAGAAGGAAAGCGTGGTGGGATGCCTTCATCCTGAAGTCCATGTCGATGTCCGCAAGGCTGATCAGGAGGGGATGAGCTTGGCGATTGCCCGTCATACTCGTCAGCTGCGTCTTATCCGAGGAAAGCACCGTCCCAATGATGGTTGCACCTGCCGGTATGCGATCCTGAAATGGATATTAGATAGTCGCTAATAGAATAGAACGGGACAGCTTGCCTGCATTCCCCACGCTACATCTCCCGAGAGCCATTCGGTGTATACTCTCATCAGCCTTTCCGCGGTCTTCCACAGCCGAAAAGGCGTGAATTGAATAAAATCCTGGACTAGAGGATTCGCGAGCAGGTTCTGTATGCATTCTAGGGGATCGCGGTAGTATAAGGTGAGCGGTTTTTTCGTGGGGTATGTTGTCTTCCAAGGTACAGACATCCAGGCCGGGCCACTGGGCAAGCTCTCGATTCGACTGCGCAAATCTTTTGCAGTTTGGAAGGACAGATCCATTTTCGAAGTCTGCGTAAGGATTATGTCATGTCCTTTTATCCAAAGCAATGAAACATACCAGACGTAGGTTTAGAAACTCATCAGTATCCGCAATAGTCATGTTAGACCTCGTGAGGTAGGATGCGAGCTCCCATTCATCGGCCGAAGCAAATGGATAGTAGAGGTTGGATTGGCGCTCTTCCCTATATTGGTCTTTGTGGAACTTGTCCAAGAAAGTATCACCGCGACCGTATGTTTTGGCCGCGCCCTTGTAGTAATCTTTGACAGGGCCTGTGCTGGAAGGAGTGGCAGGATCGGAATAATCCATGGCTGAGTCCTCGTCCGGAGATACGAATAGAGAAACATTGTAGTCCGTATCGACATCCATTGGGCTGTCGTCGTCGTTCGCGGGAACTTGAGGCCTTTTCACACCCCAATTCTGGACCCGCCGAGAGGCACCCAGAACGGATGGATGCAGGGATGGATGGCAGCGGCTTCTGGGTTGGTTCAGGTGCTGTAAGAGCGCAGTATTGGATTTGCACGGTTTATTGCAGATTGGGCATCTGCATTTTGCCATGCCAGACAGTTATTGCAAAGCGACTGAGCACTTTACAATCAGGGGGACAAGAGCGAGGAGAAGAGGAAGCGGAGGGTGCGAAGCGACAAGCGCACTAAGCACCGGGATGAAGAGGAAGCCGAGGGTGCCAAGCGACAAGCGCACTAAGCACCAAAACCGGTGGTGGGAGAGAAGAAACGTAGGCACGTGAGCGCTTGCCGTTTCCTTCCACATCAACATCTCAAGAACCTATTTTGCGATGTCTCACCAAAACTCTCGTCTCGAATCCCCTGCGGAGAGATCCAGGTTGACCATAGGTTCGCCTTGCGCACTTGATCTGGTTTGTGCCCAATTTTGGTTAAATCTCGGTGAATTTTTATTTTCTTTCCAGAACGGCCCTTCTCTTCTCCCTCCGGCCGAAGAAAATACCTACAAGATGGAAGTAGCTTGCAATGCATTCAAAACTCGCGAAGCAGAGTCACTATTCGTGCGCTCTCTTCTCGCCGCCGCTCGCGCTACTGTCAGCCGCCACCAGGCAGAACTCAAGCTCGCGAATTCTCGGGAGGTTGAGACCCGTGCTCTCCTGGGTTGCCACCAGGCAGAGATTCAGCTTGTCACTCACCGGGAGATCGAAGCTGAGAGTCGTGTCCGATATTACTGTCGACTGAGCGAGGTTGCATCCAGCAACGCCATGGATGCCCAGAAGCAGCTCGGGGCAGTACGCGAGGCCATTTTCGTCGAAGCTGGCCATGCGTTTGCTGATGAGGAAGAGAAAGGTGCACAAAACACGTATCTACATTCACTCCGAGTCTGACAGACTGTCTACAGAACGTAGCATGATTGTATAACTTTGAAAGATCTATTCCACATTTTGTGATGTACTCGTGTCGAATAAAAACATGTTTTTGTATGCATTAAATCTGAGAGTAGAAACTGTGAGATTGTCTAAAGAAGTCAGGTTATTCGCCATACATTAAGTCACTAAGAAACATAATTGGAGAGCAAGACAAAAACTCTATCATTCATTGCGCGCGTACACTAAACTAAGAATATTGAGAAGAGAGACGTTTTCATGCATACAGGTTATCGTCAGCAGTGTCCTCTGTGAACCCAGCATTCCCCGTGCTCGCTGCAGGCACCGACGACGACCCACCCTCGCCTTCGGGGAACTTGAAGTTGTTCCCGAATCCACGCGATTGTTGCAAGTTCTGCGAGAACGCCGGATGTCTTGGTCCGACACCGAACGACGCGCAAACTTCATCGCCTCCTCGAAGTGGTCTCTGCAAGAGCATCGAGAAATTAGCAGCACTTCAGAAAAGAAAGAACACGATTACGAACCTTGTGATTTCAAAAACGGATCGGTATGCTGTTCATGGTCAGTAAGCGGTCCGAGGGAGTTAAACAGATCAAGTCATAACTTCCAGGGAATATGGCTTGAGATATACATCGAAAATGTTCCCGCTCAGGCCTTCGACCGAGTCGTCGAACGGTAGGATATGAACGCTTGCCTTATTTTATGTCGAGACATGAGTGCACTCCGACAAGGTCACCGAGCTTGACACGCAAGTTGTTGCAGGCGACCTTGTTCACTTGAATGCGGCCCTCTTCGACGTCATCCGAGGAAAGGCAGATAAGGACGGTGTCGCGCCGTTTCTTCCCGTGAAGCACAAGGAATGAGAACACGTCGATAGACCGAATAGCGAGTCATTTACCGGACAATAAATGGTGTCACCACGAAAGAGGCCCAGGATCTCCATGGTGTTGGGGTTCAGAGTCGCGACTTGAACGCAAAAAAGGGTCAGGTTCGGCTGTCTGCAGCGAAAAACACCGTCCACATACCAGAATTGTCGTCCGTCGCTGCCTCATCGACCAAAAGTCGATTTGGGCTGAAAACAAGTCAATATGCATCCAATCGCGAAGGAGATGGTACAAACGATTTCTTAGGCCTGAAGATGGCCGTAAAGATATCATTTGGGCCAGGCTGAGAAGGTGGACACGGGTGCACTCCGACGAGGTCACTGAGCTTGACACGGCTTGACACGCAAGTTTGCTGGCGACCACCAAAGTCCATCGCGAGGATCCCAAAGCTGCCTTGAGCCTGAGGCGTCCTCGTCCCCGTCCCGGTCTTCGGCATCCTCGGATGTGCGTTTCTTGTTGCTGACGGCGTGAGTGGGGTGAATGACCTTGTTTGTCTGTCCTTGCGTACTCAAGTTTGCTCTTCAAGCCAAATCATCCATAACATTCTTCCACTAGTACCACAGGTGAGTGCTCATCACAGACGCCAAAACAACACTTACAAGGAAGGGACAAGTCATCCAGATGCCTATTTATTCCCTGGCAGACGTCGATGCCGCATTGTCGAAGCCCCCTCCCCAAGCGATCGTCCAGGGAAGGTATACGGGCTGAGGGTGAAACATCCCGACGGGACGGTGGTTTTGAAGGCCGGAAGGAGCAACGAGCCTCCGCGTCGCACTAGAGAATGGCGAAATCAGTGCCACAAAGACGAAATAACATTGCTGTGGGAGGTACCCACCGAACATGCGACAAAATTGGGTGAGTATTCATTATTCTTGCCCAAAACCTGACTTAGGGATTCAGAGCGCCTTGTGCACCGTAAATTCAAGGCGAAGAACGCATGGATTCATCCATATTCGTGCAAGTCTTGCTTCGTTCGACACCAGGAAAAATTTGACGTTGAAGTCATTGGGGGATGGGCTGAGGCGAAAGAAGAAGTTGTCTGTTTGGCGGAAGAGATGAAGAGGCGCGGGGAGTAGGCCAAAATTGCAGCCAACGAAATGGACGAGATGTACTTTACCGTGAAATCACGCACAATTTCCGCAGAATAGAGGAGATGAAAAAACGTGTTAGATTGCAATAGTTATACAAGATATACTTCCAAGAAAACTGCGCTCAAGGCCGTAAAGTAGCAAGAATATCGGCAGCACATTTTTCAATGGCTTCAGTATACGGGGGCGCTCTGCGTTCCAGTTTCAGATTATGTTTCCATTGGGTGTGCGTGGCGAGAGTCCCCGGACCATTTTCAAGCTGTCGGAGCCGTTTTTGGTACCAAGTTTCCCACATCGGTGTCCACCAGCCAAAATTGATTCCTGACGCGGCAAATGAATGAGGTCTGGGCCACCAGGACAAGGTAGCCGTTTGTTCGCCATTTTGGAGGTTACCGTCATATTGACCTGAAAAGTGTGATCAGATTTGATAGGTGCGAAAGGAAAATAATATTTACCCGTTGCTACATGATAAACACCACAAATCAAGTCGATTTCTTCATCGGTAAGACGATCATCCCAATAAGCAGCCGCAGAATGACCATCCCATAGACAAATACCGTCAATGAGAACATCGTCGCTGGGTCCGCGGAGAACTTCCTCCGATGAAACTTCAGACCTCGCAAGACGGCCAATGATACCGCCGTATAGCAAAGCCGCGCGGCCACGGGCACTAAGCAGGAATCTACTGCGGACAGCGACGTATGAGCGGTAGTCTCTCATATCGGGTTTGTAGTTTGGTGGTCGATATCCCAAACCAGAGTAACCTCGTCTGCGGATGCCAGTGCGAGCAGGCGACGTGTTTGCGGAACGACAACAAGTGAGGAAGGCTATTCCGCGAGCCAAAAGGCTCGTTACGACGTCGCTTAAGCTCGGGCCCCATCCCTGTCTCGCTATTTCCAGTGCAGTGGTCGCACTCAGGACCAAAATGTGCAGACTGTGGGGATTCTGCTCCGTCTCTGAGATCACATAAGACAATTGATTATTGAGGACCTCTCTGCGGACGCTGACCGCCCACTCGGAATACAGCTCTGACTCTTTTTGATGGAAATCCAGCAAATAATGAGGGATATCGTGCGGTGATTTTGCTTTCTTACAGTGAGCGAGGAAAAGACGAAAATGATCTAGTTGGTTTTCATCCGAGATATGAATCGAGGTATCGCCAAGAAACTTCTTTGCGAGTAAAGCCTCAGGGAGTTCGAGGGAGGTGGTAACCTTCTCTTGAGTTACTGTACACCCGAAACGTAGACGAACCATTTCCTTGAAAGTCGGGGCAATTAACGCTGTGCTCGAGCCAGTTTCCGTGGACTCAGACTCGGTTGCGATGGGATGGATTCGATCTAGGTCTTCCTCCGAGGTGTGTGACCCAGATGGCTGTAAAACAGCAGCTTCGGCGAGCATTTCAGATGGAACGTCGTCATCTTCCTGGCCATCGGAGCCACCAATATCATTCCAATCCTCTTCTGGCTCAGCGGCGGGCCCAAACTGTTCACATACATCCCATTCATCGTAGTACGAGTCGTATCGACGCTGTTCAGGACCGTATTCTTCCCAAACATCCTCGTATTTGTTTCGGCCAGCCGCTCGACGAATGTACTGTCCATTTTCTTTCTCCCATACGAAAACTCTTGCTCCCTTACGTCCCGGAACCTGTCCCTTCTGCGCATTGGCTTCCCTCTGCTCTCGACGGCGCTTGTTGTCCAGCGTTTCGGACGCGGCCGTCTGGGCGTTTTTTTGCTGTCGGCGAAGGAAAAAGCCATCGATATTTTCCCCTTCGCGCTGTCCACTATAGCGCTCGACAGGGGGGAATGGCGCGAGGGGAGGAGATGAAGAGATCGGGGATGGCGAGGGAGCTGCATCCGTTGGTGGAGCTGCGTCCGGTGGCGGAGCAACGTATGGATGAGTTTCGCGGCAGGAGGTAAGCTCCATGTTCTTGCCCGTAGCTTGAGCGGAACTCCAGCGACTGAATGCCACTTGGCCTGGCAGGTCGCGTAAATAAGATATCTCCGCGGCATCAGGGACGAAGTTCATCGACCTCAAGCCAAAAGGAACGAAAACACGGGGATACTCGCTGATTGAGCCCCACTTAATGTACAAGGGCATAGGGAGGCGCGTAGAAATGATCGCGGGGATGATCCAGTCAAAATCGCGGGGCATGTCGACAAGTTCAGGGAAGGAACCACGAGGGACACTGAAATCTAGTATTCCTCCAATTCGAGGAACAGAGAAGTCCCCGGCGGCCGACTCCTGTAGATCGTTCAGCCACTGGCGATGCACGCCAGCAGCAAGACACACAGCCTCTCTCCAATCTGGAAGGTCATGAACCGCGAGGACTTCCCCGGCTGAATCCCTCAGATAGCCCCGCAGCTCCATGTACCAGAAGTACATAGAAAGACTGCCGATGAGAGGCAGGAATCCACGGATGGCACGGACGATGGCGGTTCGAGCACTCTGTTCAGTGCGAAACTTGTTGAGGTAACCCCACCGGCTCGGCCAGCCAAATGGTACCATTCCCTTCGTGCGTTTTTTAGCGATATCCATCATAGCGTTTAATACTCGGCGAAGGTTTGTTTCCAGTGTCCACCAATCATCCGCTAAGGAGCTCGCCAGACCCCACCGTCCATGCTCGAATTCGATTATAGGAAGTCCAGAGCGCTTGTAGTTGAGCCGATTGAGTAGCGGCCCATACCATGGATGTACGCTCGGGATAAACATGATATATGGGGTGGCAGGGGAAGCATAGGTCGGAGACGTGAAATTTCCGTGCATGGACGCGTGATAGGGTGGGGGAGCGTCTTCATAGGTTGGCATATTCCTCAGAAAGTGGGGATTCCCGTTGTATACACCGTAGATAGCATCTCCTATGCGAGCATGGCCAAGGATAGGTTCCCCATCGAGTAACTAAGAAAAAAAGATTAGGTGGCGTTAGGTGAGCGGAGAGCAAAGTCTTACAGGAAGGGTGGGATTCATGAGAGCCAGGATTGAATTCTACGAGGCGACGGCGCACCACGCAGTACGTGGATTGAGGTTCGGTGGGTGGCTGGAAGAAAACCAGCGCGTCTACAAGGCGACAGCGCACCAAGCAAATGGCGGTGGGAGTTCCAGAGCGGGTGGAAGACAAGAGAGTCCTACAAGGCGCAAGCGCACAAGCAGGTACCAAGCAGGTGGTGGACTTGAAAGAACTTGAGGGACGATCACGGGATTTATTGATGCTGCAAAATAATTAATTGAAAAAAAAATGAAATGAATGCGTATATCACCTCGCAGGGAGTCGAACCCTGGTTTTCGGAATAACATTCCCGATTTGAGGCAATGATCATCCGATGCTCTAACCGCTGAGCTACGAGACCGTTGAGGAAATGGATGAGCTTGAAGATGGGAGTTGATTATCTCCGATTATCTCGGACCGATCTGATGATTAATTAGTGTCACATGGTCAAAGTTTGAAGTCCGTCTCTTTTCTTCTTCTTACCACCACCACGAACTGCCGGAGCGTATCGCCCCAGCAGTTCTCCCTCACTCTCCTGCCCTATGTTGTGGCCTGCCGGGTGCCTGTTGCCCAGTAGGATAGTAGGATACGACTCGAGACGCAGGCTCAGCCCCGCCTCTGTCCAGCTGTCCAGCGATAATCGCAGGGCAGATGTATTTGCAATAGATGGGGTGTGGTTGACTTGTGGCAATGACAATGTTCCGTCTTCTTGAAAGTGTTCGAGTGAGAGCGAGTGCTGGGTGTTATCTTGGAGGCGGTGGACTTACGACGGGAGTTGGGGCGCCATCGCCCACACGTGAGGATATTTGTTTGATCCGTCTGGCTTTGTTTAAATTCCGCTGAACATACCTGGTAGCTCTTGTCTTTAGCCACAACAATGGGCAAGAACAAATCAAAGTCCGGGAGCTCTAAGAAGTCTCGTTAGTCTTTCCACTTCTCAGCGACTTGATGCTAACTGCCTTCAGAATCAAACAAGGGTGGCGCCAAACCCAGACGCGCCTCCCCGAATGAGAACCGGGCACCGTTACCATTTAGGACCGCATCGAACAGTAAGCTCGACTGGTTTTCATCGAAACGCGTCCCAATGCCAACTGATGACCTCCAAGCCACCACCAATGGCGCGGCCCCGAAGAAAAATACGACTGGTAAGTGACGATCTACCTAAGAACGCGTCTTGTTGATGACTGCTATCAGCCACAGGTACAAAGCGTAAAGAGCGCGAATATGACGACGACACAACAACAACGGTAACGCCAGTAATGATAACGACAACGACGATAACGACAACGCGTCTCCGCATCCCAAAGCAAAGAAGGCTCGGAGGCCAGAATGCGGTTAGTGGAACTACTTTCTAACGCGCCTCTACTCAATATATTATAGACCCGAAAAACAGCAAGTCGCAACAGCTCATTTTATTACTACTAATGTCCAATAGTTCTCTCTCCATCGTCTAAACGCCAGAAGAAGTCGACAATCGCTCGATACGAGCAGGAAAGCGAGTCGATTCGTATAAATCCGAAGCCCCCGGCGCTCATTCCCGAGGAGGAACCTCAAAATGAGTTGGCCCCCGCGCCTGCGAAGAAGACCGCCCAGAAGAAGACTGTCCAGCCTCGCCCAGAGCGTCCAGACTCTCCTCTTCGTCAACTCGCCGCGCTGCCCCGAAAGACTCCTGCTCAGCCTCGCCCAGAGCGTCCAGACTCTCCTCTCCGTCAACTCGCCGCGCTGCCCCGAAAAACTCCTGTCCAGCGCCACCAAGAACTTCAAGAGCCTCATCTTCGTCAAGTCGCCGCGCTGCCCCGAAAAACTCCTGTCCAGCGCCACCAAGAACTTCAAGAGCCTCCACGAGGCCAGCGCGTGTATCGGTCGAAGGCGGCGACAGCCCGCGACCTTCAAGTATGTTTACAAACTAATAAATTACTCAGTCTACATTGAATTATATATAGAGCAACATTCCTATGCCCGGACACGATGATTCAGAGGTATGTTGCGAGTTCTATATATATTGAATCCTTCTAAAGTTTGACCACTATTAGCAGGAAAATGAGAGCCCGAGTCGGGGGGCCACTCATCCGCGGCGGGACGCTGACGTAGGTTATCATACCCTCTTCTGGATCTCCACTCATCTTTTTATTTATTTCTTTTAGAACGAAGGGGGCAGGACTCCGACGGATGATCACGTCCATTGGGGTCCCAACACCAGTGGTGGCAGTGGTGGCAACGTCTATCGTAAGTCTTGTGCCAGCGGCATCACACATGTTCATGTATTGCAGAGTCCGGGAAACTCGCCTTCTCAGCGGATGCCCATCGGGCCAGTCAAGGCTTCGGCGGTGAGACACAAGTATGTGATTATATATTTCTCCCTGGATGTCGATTCACCATTCTTTTCCAGACAAAAACGGCAAAAGCTGCCAGAAGTAAGCCTGTCTGCCACTGACATTACCCCTGCTCACGCATTCCAGGTTCGAACACCGTTACCCCGACGGATGACCTCGTCCGTCGGGGCAGCAATGACATCGAAGACTCGGAATCAATAATTATTGACTACGATGACCAGTCCATGAATCTTGACCACGTCGGTGCTGGTGACTTCTACGATGCCGGATACAATAGTGGTGACCTCCACGGCGGCTTCGACAGCGGGGGGGGTTCGGATCGCATGGATTCAGATTTCGATCCCGCAGAGCAAGAACCTGTCAACGGCGATGGTTCAGAGAACGAGCGCGATGATGATGAGGGGACATATTCTGACGACATGGACCCAGTAACCGGTGAGTGCACGCATGGCGCAATGTACGTATGTCTAAATACCCGTAGCAGGTACGCAAAGTAAGGACCGCCGCCGTGGCAAAGCCCTCGAAGAGGCGGATAGTGCTGGAGAAGGTATAGTTATTACAGGCCTGGGTATCAAGAGCTAATAAATGCGCAGTAGACGACGCGCAAGAGGACCAAGATGGGGACCCTGGCAAGTCCTTTTCCATGCCATCTTCTGTCTTACTCATGTGTGCGCAGTTCGCGACCGCCGTGGCAATAAGAAAGGTCCGTTTTTTAATCGTATATCAGACCCTGCCTGATCCAGGCGTAGGTATATCTGTACTTGGCGCCCACCATAATAAGAACCGTCCGAACAAGGCGCCCAACCCCGTGGCGCTCGAACGCTGCCGCAACCGGCAACAACAGAGTCGGCACGAGGAAGACGGGCAGAATCAGCGTGAGGGAGATGTCGACAGCGACGGCGACGACCGCAACGGTAACGATAACAGCGACGGTAACGATGGTGATGATGAGGAAGAGCAGCAGAAGGTGCGCAAGCCCCGCACTGCTCGGGCTGAGCCCCTCCCCACCCAAGTGGGGTTCTTTCCCCCCAACTGGCGCCTCGTATTTGCGGAAGCCAAACCGCTCATCCATCTCCATCTCCTCACGGAGCAATTTTGCCCTCGCGTGAGGAACTCAAACCTGAGCTGGTCCAGATATTCGGCCACGCTATGCACAAGGTCGATATATCCTTGGCAGAGCAAAGCCCATCGACCTTCCTCGAGCCGGGTGGGTTCTTTAATTCTTGTGGATGAAGAATTGGCTGATTCAAACGTTCAGAGTACTATAAAAACCACTATGAGGCGATGATCCAGCTAGTCAGTCATACCTTCTTGTCGCTTGCACGCTTACAAACATATCCAGCTTTGGGAGGAGGTGGCCCACTATCGCGGGCGCCTCAAAGACTTTGACTAGAGCAGCTGTTGACCTATACTCACTTGAGCCAAACCTGGATGAGTTTGCAAACCAAGGATTAGGACAAGCTGAATACCAACAAGCGGTTGCTACCAAGATCGCCGACTTAATAGACGGAGCCGCATTCCTGACGGACGGCAAAGACGATGAAGTATGGTTTTGCATTTCTATTGTTCAGTCGCTTACACCTCCTCAGGGCCGCACGAATAATTTTAGCCATTAAAGCGATAGGGATCGCCATCGAGAACCTCCTCTTCAACTCTCCGAACTCCCGCAAACACTGTGTCGGTATGCTTTTCGCTGATAAATTCAAGCCGTACGGGAAGCACTTGGTCGCAGCGGCCTGTACTCTCGTAAGCTGCAGTGGAAGATTTCACCTTGACACTGATTACACCTACGCCTTAGCTAAAAAATGTTTTTGATGAAAAGGAGAAGGGTTGGGCTACCGCGTCGATGTCAAACTCACGTGTGACCAATACAGAGAGTTCTATGACGGCTGCCTCGAGGGCATTGACAATGTCTTTGCCGACGAGCATCACCGCCCTAAAACGGTGGGACGGTGGCGCGCGTGGCACACTGCAGCGTACGCTGTGCGCCAGCCACGGAAGAAGAAGGTTTCGAAGAAAGTTCTGAATGTGGTGCTCGACTAATTGGGGGACGGACATATACCACACACTGCTGCGATGTAATTTGTATATTTTATTATATTCTTGGTCTCCATACGTTCTGTGTGATGATCTCCGTGTGATTTTATGCAATATATGAGGTTATTTCGTAATTAACTGAACGTTACATCCTACAGCACACTATGTACGGCCGCTCTGTAGCACTACAGAGAGGGCCCCGTGCACTACATAGCACTACAGAGCACTACAGAGAGGACCCCTCGCACTACAGAGAGGACCCCTCGCACTACAGAGCACTCCATGACCCCGGACCCGCACTACAGACACTACAGCCACTACAGCCACTACACGGCCCTATGTAGTACTCTGGAGTGGGATCAGGGTTTGCTGATGAACGTGTCCATCTATTGTTCATTTACTATATCTCGAATGACGAATTGCAAATTGCTATTCTTCCGGCTTGGCATGGTGTCCCTAGTCGTCCTCCGTGTCCCCCATTCTTCCCCGCACTGCCATTGAAGCAGCCAAATCTCAATTGTGAAGCACTGTAGCTCCTAGTCAATGCCAACGTAAAAAATAGCAATAAAATCAAGTTCCTCCCGTTGACGGACACAGGACCCCGGATGCATAGTTCAATTTGTGCCCAAGCTTGCTTGCGTACAGATCTATCTGCTTCTCAAATCGATAAGCAACATATTCTGCGTTTTGCCAAATTTTCCGTCTCTCCTCGCGTGCTTCGATGTGACATAGGATTCCATCTACGGAAGCATACAGACGATAACTATGAGCCTTCATCCCCGAAAATAAATCTTCCAATTCGCGCTTCGAACAGGTCCAGGATCTCAGAGGGTAATGGGATGCAGTTGATTGCAATGAGGCCACCTGGGTGGGGCTGTGAGCATGCCATCATCTCGGTTAGACGAATGACTTACCCCACTCGATTTCTGGCGCGTCGGCGGGTCGTGACGCCTCCGCTACATTCACCGTGTCAGTGCGGGCAGTAAAAATGAAAACTGAATTAATACGGACCAGTTGTTTCCGAGAACGGTGATGGGCGAGCAGCTAAGTCCGACGGGACGGTGATGTCGCCGAGGTCGATGCCAAGCAGGCCGAGGACTTTGCCGGCCGCGGTGCTGCTTGAGTCGACGACGCTGCCGCAGCACTGGTCGGAAGTGGGTGGGGTAACGGGGATGGTCGTCGGGATGGCGCAGCAAGGTCTACAATAAAACGTGAATTAGCAAAGCATGACTTTTGGATAACTTCTGAGCGCCATACGATGAGCACAGAGGCGACGAGAACAGAGAGCTTGGAAACCATGTTTGTCTAGAGAGCTTGAACTACAGGGGAGTGTGCTTGGGTGAAGAGCGAGAGAGCGAGGATGCGCCGCCTTTTATCTGGTACACACCGACACATTCACGCGGTTGCAGTGGTTCGTGAAATTCGGGACCAGGAACGACGAATGAAAGTTGTGGAGCAGTGGAGCCTTTAGACGTGATGCTTTGAGCGAATGCCAAATATGCAAGTCTTCGGCCGTCTCTGGCAAGCCTGCATTGAGTTTCAAACATCTCATGCACTCCCACGTCAATACTGCGGGGGCCGCTTGGCTGTGGAGCGTGTCGAACTTGGGCGTCGTCGTACCAGCGCTCTCAGGTCGGATGCAGCCTCGCACTCGGCACCTGAACTCACCAGTGAGACTATATGCTGTGCTCTGAGGATGATCCACTAACCAGGTTGGTTGGATGAAAATTGAGCGGGGATTAGCTAATACGCTCTAGTCACCAGTGGGACAGAGCGCGAGTAAGAATCGCTCAATCTGGTAGATCCTCCCTGTCGGACACCTGCATCAGAAATCTGTCGTCGGAGGAACAGCGCTGATGGTACGTTTCGGTTCCGGCCTTCAACGTCATTAACTCTTGGCAGAAGGGTTCGAGATGTACAAACACAGAAACGTTATGCAGGACCAACCGAAGAAAATGACACCGAGCCCTCGTCACCATAGGATTTCTGCCCAATCAGCAACAATTGCAGAACCTAAGATAAATCTTTGTAAAGAGACAGTCAATTTGTGGCCCTTAGTAGTGAACAGTCTCGGATCCGGACAGCGTTGGACAGCCTAGGATCTTCTGTAGAGGGAATAATCAATTATTCGATGGGCGACCCAGTAGAGTAGCTCAATCCATTCAACAAGCGATGAAGCATTGGACCATAAATCCGCAGGAGAGAGAAAATTCTAGTGTGGCTTGAAATAGCTCCGGGGTCTAATTGACAGAGGAAATTACCTAGGGCTCCTGGAAGGGCTGTTTGACCTATTTTACTGCGCTAATTTACCCGAAATTTACCAAAGATCTGGGAAGCCTCTGAAGCCGCCAGGACCTAAATTTTGCCTTTGTAAACCTTAAATGGTCGAAATACTCGATTCCTACAAATTTTGGCCCACATTTCACCCAAATCAGCTGAAATCTCCTGAAATATGGCCATTTTCACACGAAACAGCTCGGTAAAGACGGCCGGAAGACCCGACATCGGGTGATTCTGGCCAGAAATCTGCTGAAAGATCAATAAGATACTAGCAATAAGTGTTGAATCATGCCCCAAACCTTGGGTTCACTCCCAAAACCGAGGGTCAACTACGGTCAAATAGACCGTATTGTACATGTGTTTTTTGGCCTCGAGAAATCTTGGGTAAATTAGCTGCTAATTTACCAGGTTAATTTGCAGATGTAGATTTCACAAGCCTATTTCACGCCACACTAAAAATTCATTTGAAAGTAAGGCAACCTGGCCATGATTCGATGTCATATTGCATGTGGATCAATCTTGACACGTGTCCATCCTGATGCGATATTCTCCGGGTTGAAAAATCGAGTTGAAGGTTACAGTGAGGACTCCACAGAAAATGATTACCGGCCATTGATTTTTTGTTCTTATGTGAGAAAGGCGGAATTTCCTGAATTCGGCCTAATACGTTCTCTGTAAAGTTGTTTCTTGATTGTTTCTTCAGGGTCCCACCCATGAATAACAGGTCCTCTCCAGCAAAATTTTGACGAGCGTACTTGGACAATATCCTCCATCGGATGCTATCACCGTCATGGTGGAGCCACCCGGGTGCGGATGCAAATGCGGGAGAAGCCAGGAACAAAACCCAATAGCTAACGGTTGATCGTCCCCATCGCTGGTATACTCATGATTGTCCGACAGCCGAATGAACTTTATATAGACATCCCCAGCCCGACCTTTATAGACAGTCGTACAACAATTGGGTGCTCGTACCTGCATCATTGTCCCCGGCAGGAGACTCTAACAGAAATTAGATTCGCTACAAATTACTTTTAAATAGATCCCTAATTTTAAGCGTGGTGTGGGAGACTGGGCGGTGTTAGCATCTAAGACCCTCTATTCGGCGCCAACAGTGTGGGAGAAGCTAGCACAGCCTGTCGCTCCAAACCAATAAGCTACTAGGCAGTGCGGTTGTGTGATGGATGGAGTTGATTCCACTGGTTAATGACGGAGGATTTCTTCATCTGCAAACCCTGATTTTTCGGCACAATAGGCCACTATGTCACAGGAAAGATATTTCTACGGCAGTCCATTATTGTAGAAGCACTGTGGTTATGATTCCTGGCCTGTTCATCCACTGGCCAATGTACCTAGCGACACTCCGGTAGATTTCAAGTATCAGTAAGATGTTGACGACTCTTCAGCAGTGTTCAGGGGCTCAAGAGCGTAATCGAGTCGCACTTGATTGGTAGCTTCTGTCTTGTGAATCTGGGAGCACTCATGATCAGTGACGGAAGGATGAACCACAACAGCACGAACAAAACTCAACAACGACGACGTGGATAAGTATTGCAATCCAAATGGCCATCCCTGCGGAAGCTGAGGTCTCACTGTAATGAGAGGCAGTCGAGTAACATGCCATGGACAGCCCTAAGAGCAGATGCGTAATGGAGCAGACCGTCGTCCGTGCTCGAATGAACCGCGACCCATGCGCGTGCAAAATCGTCTCCCGTTGCGACACACTGCGGTATGAGCTCTGCACAGTCTCCAATTTGCCCAACAAATTCAGTACTTCGTCGCACCTCCAGACCTGAATTGAATGGAACTGATTATGTGACGTATTGGCCGGCTGATTTAACTATAACCCACAGAGTAATAGGTGCCAATTATCGTGATTATGCTGGCCGCCGATAACATGATCAAGCGGGCCGAGATAGTGGCTGAGAAATACACTACCATCCCTAGAATCGTTGCGAACATTAATAAAATACGGCAAGAATGATTTCACTGTGAAGGGACTCACTTAGCATCCATTTCCGGTGGCGACGGGTGTCCTTCTTCACATAATAGATCCCCATGATGGCAGAGACGCCACCATGACGCCATAGCGTAGTATCCCGATTGAACATTCAGTTCCCCCAAAGGATCGCTTCCAACGATTGCGCCAGAGACGTTCCCCACGACAAGGCACGCTAACACGCCGTAGCCTGAATGACACGTTCAAGCGCGAACTCAAGATTTCAACGTTTGTCTAATTGCGTACCATTTA